>CP092878.1:1094362-1168568 GCA_030710605.1 Cordylochernes scorpioides | reverse complement strand
TTCTTGATTTTTTACTCCTTGGTTGTCCACATTCAACCCATTCCCTTGACTGGCGCTTTGTCTCCGGGTTATACACGTTAATTAGTCTCATCACCTGTGAGTATTTATGATACATTAGCGCGCCATCTGTTATCAACAACAACAACAACAAAACAGCTTTATTAGGGCATCTTGCCCTGTACAGATTCGCCTTTGAATTACTGACAATATTCAACACAAGAGAAAAAGGAGAGATGGAGTATTTACAATTAAAGTATGGCAAATATTTTTATTGTGCCCCTGTTCTTCTCTCTTCCACGAGTGCAATTTTATTTACAACCGATTTTTGGTAGTTGAACAGTTCTATTGCCCAACTTTTCTTATCTGAAACAGTTTTTATTGTCTTTAATGAGTTCAAATGTGGTCTAGGAAGACTTTTCAGGATCTTTTTTCTCTCACCTTCCAGATCTCCGCACTCGGCAGTAAAATGGTATATCTCATCGGTTATCTGACCTCCGCATAACTTACAGTACAATTCTTCTTTCTTAATTACGTAGATATGATTTTCTTTGATCAATGTTGAGCCATCTGTTATCAAAATACGAAACTATTATAGACGTGTATGATTCTTTTTAAAAAAGGCAGTAGAAATTGTTTTATTTTTAAAAGAATCATACGCGTCTATAATAGTTTCGTATTGTGATTATTTGTTTGAGCATGTCTGGGTTATTCTGGTAGCTTTACAAAAGGATTTCACAAATTGAAAGTGTCGTTGTTCCATTGTGAACAATGAACGGTCAAACACCGAGCTTCTATTCTAACAATTATAAATTCTTTGTCTGATTATTGATTGCACACCAACCAGTACGATATCTCTAATTGTCTGCTCACCTCCATGATTGTCATTCTAGTGTTTTCTCGTAAAATACTTTTGATCTGCTCGATATTTACCTGTTTTCTGATGATACACGGTCGACCAGGTCGAACTTCGTCAAAATAATTTGTTCGTTCATTTTTAAAGTTGTTTGAACCGAAGGAAAACTTCTGCGCTGCTATAAGGCCCATCTCCAAATGCTTCCTTAATTAAAACATTCGTTTCTAAAGCTGTTTTACCGAGTGTCAGAAAAAAATTAAATAACGATTTGTTGCTCGATAAAAATTATCCGTTTTTTAAAAACCTTTTTCGAAGAACTCTCTCTCTCTGACAAAGTTCGCTTTGTAAACTAAATTCGAATCTTTAATGCTCGTGTCATGGTCAAATTCTATATTATTTAAAATCTTAGATTATTATGGTTAATATTACAATGTTTAAATTGTCTTATTTTATTTATTTGTGTAGACATGTGGTGTACATACAGTACAAGCTGTCACAACCCTCTACCCACCATGATTATCATGGCCTGGTACTACATGTGTAGACATGTGGTGTACTTACAGTATATAAGCTGTCACAACCCTCTACCCACCATGATTATCATGGCCTGGTACTACATGTGTAGACATGTGGTGTACTTACAGTACAAGCTGTCACAACCCTCTACCCACCCTGATTATCATGGCCTGGTACTACATGTGTAGACATGTGGTGTACTTACAGTATATAAGCTGTCACAACCCTCTACCCACCATGATTATCATGGCCTGGTACTACATGTGTAGACATGTGGTGTACTTACAGTATATAAGCTGTCACAACCCTCTACCCACCATGATTATCATGACTTGGTACTACATGTGTAGACATGTGGTGTACTTACAGTTCAAGCTGTCACAACCCTCTACCCACCCTGATTATCATGGCCTGGTACTACATGTGTAGACATGTGGTGTACGTACAGTATAAGCTGTCACAACCCTCTACCCACCATGATTATCATGGCCTGGTACTACATGTGTAAACATGTGGTGTACTTACAGTACAAGCTGTCACAATCCTCTACCCACCATGATTATCATGGCCAGGTACTACATGTGTAGACATGTGGTGTACTTACAGTATAAGCTGTCACAACCCTCTACCCACCATGATTATCATGGCCTGGTACTACATGTGTAGACATGCGGTGTACTTACAGTACAAGCTGTCACAACCCTCTACCCACCCTGATTATCATGGCCTGGTACTACATGTGTAGACATGCGGTGTACTTACAGTACAAGTTGTCACAACCCTCTACCCACCATGATTATCATAGCCTGGTACTACATGTGTAGACATGTGGTGTACTTACAGTATAAGCTGTCACAACCCTCTACCCACCATGATTATCATGGCCAGGTACTACATGTGTAGACATGTGGTGTACTTACAGTATAAGCTGTCACAACCCTCTACCCACCATGATTATCATGGCCTGGTACTACATGTGTAGACATGTGGTGTACTTACAGTATAAGCTGTCACAACCCTCTACCCACCATGATTATCATGGCCAGGTACTACATGTGTAGACATGTGGTGTACTTACAGTATAAGCTGTCACAACCCTCTACCCACCATGATTATCATGGCCTGGTACTACATGTGTAGACATGTGGTGTACTTACAGTATAAGCTGTCACAACCCTCTACCCACCATGATTATCATGGCCTGGTACTACATGTGTAGACATGTGGTGTACTTACAGTACAAGCTGTCACAACCCTCTACCCACCATGATTATCAAGGCCTGGTACTACATATGTAGACATGTGGTGTACTTACAGTATAAGCTGTCACAACCCTCTACCCACCATGATTATCATGGCCTGCTACTACATGTGTAGACATGTGGTGTACTTACAGTATAAGCTGTCACAACCCTCTACCCACCCTGATTATCATGGCCAGGTACTACCAGTGTAAACATGTGGTGTACTTACAGTATAAGCTGTCACAACCCTCTACCCACCATGATTATCATGGCCAGGTACTACCAGTGTAAACATGTGGTGTACTTACAGTATAAGCTGTCACAACCCTCTACCCACCATGATTATCATGGCCAGGTACTACATGTGTAGACATGTGGTGTACTTACAGTATAAGCTGTCACAACCCTCTACCCACCATGATTATCATGGCCAGGTACTACATGTGTAGACATGTGGTGTACTTACAGTATAAGCTGTCACAACCCTCTACCCACCATGATTATCATGGCCTGGTACTACATGTGTAGACATGTGGTGTACTTACAGTACAAGCTGTCACAACCCACCATGATGATCATGGCCAGGTACTACCAGTGTAGACATGTGGTGTACCTACAGTATGTAAAAGCAGTTGTCACAAAGTCAAACACATGATGTCACGACCTATAATTGAGACAATTCAGCCGATAAACTTCGCTAATTACGATGGTTTAACGGAAGCTTTGTTTAAATGGGTTTCATTCCCCGCAAGTTAGTTAATTGGGGATTGACCAATATGCAAATGGGGTTCAAGAACAATTATTTATCGTATGTACCCCACTTGTTGAACTTCGTATTGATTCAGAGCTTGTGCAAATTTGCTCGCAACACTTCAACACTAGTTTGAATTAACCTTCCGTTCTCTCGCTAACTAATAACTACTTAAATACAATTTAATTTGCATAATTGTTACATTCCTGCCAATATGGAGGAGGACACTCACTTACTTTGCACTGAAGTGGGAAATGGCTTCGAAAAGGTGGATGAACATACTATTGGTAAAACGCCATAAATGTTGATGCCAAAGGAAAAATGCACCGCAATATTTTTCCCACGAAATTCCTCAATGAATGAACCGATTGTACCAAGGCAACGTCCAAACTTAGACCTATGGAATGATAATCTTGGAGGTTTGAAGCTGAAACACCAGTTTTTTAACCGATTCACCCGAAATAATAATAAAGACCTCTAAAAGAACAATAGAACGGTTTTGGTTGAATAAACTGGCGAAACCGCTGAGTGTCTTTACTACCGATGAGCCAAACTCTTACATTATTTTCCATCCCAGTATTATACTGAAGTTAACTCTAAGGTTTACATGTGATATGCTATAGACGTGATCTCTACATACGAATGTGTTCTCAAGTAAGGACCACTACTAAATTGTGCTTTCAACATGGAATACCTGTTATTTGGTAAAATATATCATTCAGGGATAAAATAGTACAAAAGTAAAATCGTGCACCGATCAAGTTGATAAAATTAACAGAAGGGCATCTCTTGATCGTTCAACAAAATATTGCTGATGGCTTACGCCATCTGGCGGAATAAATATCAACTAATCGATTTTTTTATTATTATTATTCCATATCGTAAAGATAGAGGCTGCCTGGCCGGCATTCATATTTCTATTGAAAATAGACACTTCGACCAGTTAGAATTTTTTATTTTCTCAATGTTTCGACAAATATCTTTTGTCTTCGTCAGGAGAAGTAAATAAAAATAAAACATTTGGCAAGGCGTTAAAAATTGTTGTCGAAATGTTGAGAAAATAAAAAACTCCAACTTGCCGAAATGTCTATTTTTCATATAAATATTATTCCATAATTACCCAAGTAGTTAATCAAGAAAGCGTATTTGACTAAATCTGGAGTAATTAAAATTACCGATTAATTGATATTTAATCCGGTAGATGGCATAAGCCATCAGCAATTTTTGTTAGAAAGTTAAAAGAGGCTTTTCTCTTTTAATTCATCGTCTGATGTTATATATCTGTGACAACATATTTACATAATGGTCACACGTATGTCTACACCGCGCAGATATGCAACTCGAAATTTCTTCTAAGAGGCGGTGTTGAGGATACTCTTTTAATTCAGGGAATATAATTCCATTATCTCTAGCTTTCGGACTTTAACACCTCCTTTCCACTGGAGTGTTCTCAACACCGCCTCTTAGAAGAAAAAAATTCGAGTTGCATATCTACGCGGTGTGCACATACGTGTGACCATTATGTAAATATGTTGTCATAGATATATATAACATCAGACGATTGGCCTCTGCCGCCTTATTGGCTCAGATAAATGGCCCAAACTTTCTTTCTTTTAAACTATCGGCTGCTCTCTCCGAGGTTTTTTTTTCTTTTATTTCTTCCATTTTTCTTCTCCCTCTAATTCCGATGGATTTTTCTATTAGGCCCATTTATAGAGAGGCTGTTGAGCAACATTTGGATTATTGAAGTTTATTTCTCTCCTCTGATGGCTTATTGACAAATTTGGATTCCTAAAATGATTGTTATATTGTATCATCCGATTCCTTCATCGCTTTTTTTTTTCTATTTCCCAACCCATAATAAATGTAAATATCTATATAGGCACATATGATCTTCTTCACATTTTCTCAATTTTATAGATTTTTGCTACCTGTAGAAGGTCGTTAAATGCCCGAAAGCTCGCCATACCAAAAGAGAAACATATTACTAATTTTAATTATCTTTCTTTCTGATCTGAAGCTATTCCTCGACATGGCAATAGTCGGGGAGATGTCCGATCTACGTCTGTCTGACTTCAGGACGTGACATCATACCAGACGACCCTCAGTGGAATTCGTCTGATGAGAATAATATTTATTTTTTTAAATATATATTAACCTTATATAGTTTTAAATGTACGATTAATAAATATGTTTCAATATATCAATCTCTCTATTCCACACATTCACTAAAATGAATAGGAGACACGCAGCGGTTGTCTCTCCTCCAAGACTTTCTGTGACCATTGACTGGCGGTCAGTGAAGCTGTTTAAATTGTCCGCCAAGAACTCCGTTTACCTATTTACATATTTAAATTGGAAACTATTATAGACGCGTATGATTCTTTTAAAAAATAAACAATTTCTACTGTTGAAATTGTTTTTTTTTAAGAATCATACCCGTCTATAATAGTTTCCCATTTTGATAACAGATGGCGCGCTAATGCATCATAATATTTACATATGGTGCCTTCCGTGGACTCTGGACGGTTCTACCTAAGTCTTCCTTTGTTCTTACATTCCACTGACGGAATCTCTGAGGGAAGGGCAAACAGCGCTCACCAAGTGTCACAATAGTTAAGAAATAATTAGACACCGTACAGTTGTGTGTTTATTCCAACCTTCTTTTAATTATTATCCGTAGTACACGTGGTACAGGCCATGATAATCATGGTGGGTAGTTATCGACTGATTTTACTGTAAGCGCACCACATATCTACACATTTTACTTTTTTTTTTTTTTTGTTCATAATATAAATATTTATATAAAAAAAAATTCTCTCCCCATTGAATATAACAAAATATATTTTTTAAACTTAATTCTATTGACGTTATGTGGCGCTGAGTTTGTTGTTGACACACATTAAATATGTTATAACACCTTGATAAAGGTTGGCGTTCAGCCAACTGAAAAATTGGTAAAATAAATGATATTTTGATCCAATATATGCCTTTTTATTTAAATATCTACACATGTGAAAAGCAGTTCGACTTTGCACTTACAAATGTGCCATAGCCCCGTTTGGTTACTTGCATTCGCTGGTGGGTTTGGACTTTTGCAAGATTAAGGGGCCAATGGAGCATTTATTCCAAATTGCGGCTTTCGAGGTTGCTCTTCTTCAGATTCAAGTGTAACTGGAATATTTCTGAATATGGCGCAGATTTCTACCGACATTAGAAGGTGTAGAGTCTTGGTAGACGAAGAAGAGAAAAGAAAAGAATCCAAATCATTGACATTAAAGCACCAATAATGTGTATTGTGTTTGTTTTACTCCCTAGTACACGTGGTACAGGCCATGATAATCATGGTGAGTAGTAGCAGGCGACTGATTTTGCTGTAAGTACACCACATGTCTATACAGGTGAAAAGTAGTTCGACTTTTGCACTTATATGTGTGTCACGGTCCCGTTTAGATATTTGCCCTTACTAATGGAGTTGAACTTTTTCAAGAATCGTGAGCCATTGGATCATTTTTTATTAGAAAAAAGCACCCAATGGGGGATTCAATCCCGGTTCGTAGCGGTCGAAAACCAACGGTCTAGTCCACTGACCCACCGACCCCCGTATTACCAAATAAAGCCACTGACCGATAGCTGAACAAACGGAGATCCTTGTTCATCTAAGCAGCATGTTCATGAACCGTGCTGCACGAGCGGGACGTGCCACATTGGATGTTTTGAGATCAGCCGGGCCGCAGCAGCAAGATGGTGGATCCACCGACCAAGCAGTCGCAGTCCGTCCAGGTCGTGGAGGGCGATATCGAGAAGTCTCTAGACGAGGCCCCGGGCAATATCTCGATGCAGGAAATCGAGTTCGGGGTCGTTTCCTCGGGAACTCAGCTCTTCGAGGAGGATTTCGACTCCGAGGTCTCCACGGCCGCCGATGACAGCAAGAAGTCCGATGTGTCTGCTCTAGATGAGATCAAAGACCTTTCTGAAGAGATCTCCATCAAGGAGAGCGTCGTTTCGGACAGCGATGAGGTCTTCACGGAGGACGACTTCCAAGACGAGGTGCGATCCTCCCGGTCAACCTCTCCCAACCTCCACTTCGGCCGATATCGCCAGCAGCTGGAGCTCAGTCAGCCTGAGGAAGACATCAAGGACGAATTCACGAAACCTGAAACAGTTCCTCCCGCGGGTTCTTTGGCCACCGAGGCCGACAGCCTGGTCTCCAGCAAGCTGAGCTTCTTCAACTCCCAGCCGGCCAGCGAGGAGCTGGTAGTGACCAGACTGGGCAAGAGTTTCGGAGCTACCACACCTGCAGGAAAGCCGGCCAGGAGAGCCAACATGGGTGAAGGACAAACGCCCGAACCGAAGGGTGTAATGTCGGAAGACAAGAAAAACATGCACAAAGAAGCTAAAAGCCTCAAAGTTTCTAAAGAAAGGTCAAAAGTCAAGTTTTCTGTACCTCTTATGACAACGAAATCGAAGCCAGTAGAACCTCCCATCAAGCCAAAGACACAAACGTCAACTCACAGAGGAGCCAAGTCTAAAGAACTCGACAAAACACGAAGTGTCTCCAAAAGCACCATTCCCAATCCATACAAAGGAAAAATGAAGGATCGAGATTTCTCGAAAAAGGAAAAAATTTCCGGGAAAATTGAGGAATCGGAATATTTTCTGAAACAGAGTTCGATTTGGTCGAGAGCGTCTGCCCAAACCGTCAAGAAGATGAAGGAAAAGCTGTCGTCCGCCACCTTGCAATCCAAAACTAAGGATTCCAAGAGCGATCTGACAAGAAGCAAACAGTCCGTTTCAAGTAAAACCTCTGGAGAGAGAACGTCAGCCTTTTCCGGGGATACCAGACGTATAGAACTCTCCAGAACGACGAGGGCTAGCGCTGCCAATCTTGGCATAAAGTCCTTGAGGAACGCCCTGCTCGAGAGCCAGCATGCGTCTAGAAGCACGGCTCGAGAACAAAAGAGATCGCCACCAAGAAGTAAAACGGCCGAACCAAAGCTACCATCCGGCCGACATCCTGATTCCAAATCGCAGCCCAATAAAGAAATCCAGAGCGTTCAGAACAATAAGAAAATCAAAGAAAGCGAAGCTCAGTCTAGGTTTTACAAATCGTTGAAAAAGCAGTCGCTTGATCAGAAACTCCGTACATCGAAGATTTCGATGAAATTTGCCTATGTGGATGATCCTATGGAGGCTTCTGTATCCCTGAGACAGGCTCCTGCATCCCTAGGAGCGGCTCCTGTATCCATGGGGGCCGTTTCAACTTCGATTGGGGAGGTCCAATCTTCTTTAGGGATGGACTCCGTTTCGTTAAAAACGATTCCGTCTTTGTTAGGAAAAAGTCCGATTTCTTTGGGCGAGATTCCATCTTCGGTTGGGACTGCACATTCCTCAGTGGGGTCGAACCCAGTTTCTTTGGGGACAGTTCAGTCTTCGATCGGGGCAGTTCCATCTTCGATTGGTACAATCCATTCTTCGTTAGGATCAAACCCAGTATCTTTGGTCGCTGTTCCATCTTCTATTGGGGCGATACATTCTTCCTTAGGTTCAAACTCAGTCTCCTTCATGGCCGTTCCATCAGAAGCCGATGCAGATTCTCTAATGGCGAATCCTTCGTTCGGAACAATCCCCGAGACTACTCTGACTTCTTTCGGCGCTGTTTCAAATTCGTTAAGAAATAGGAAGTACCTGAACTCTCTGGAGAAGATTTTATATTCTGACGAGCCGATCCACGCCTCGTTGGATACATGCCCATCGTTCTCTTTTGATGACCTGGCGGTGTGTCCTGACAAATCCTCTCTACACGGGGAACCGCGGAAGAGCTCCGAGGATGGGACGCGGCTGTCCGCCGGCAGCAGTGTTCGGATGGAGATTGACGAACTACTGGACAGAGTGGAGGAAAAGAGAGATCAGGTAGATCCTCCCAGTAGATAAGGTGTGGAGGCCTTAGCAACTTGGACCAAACTGGACGGACCTCAAATTGTCACCTCGAGGTCCGTCACCAATTCTCGCACAAGATCCTCTCAATAAAATTATGTTCCGCACGTCAACGACTCGCCGAAACTAGGCGGCCAATCACACGGCGAATAACACGTTGAACGCTATTATGTCAATAAAGCACACAGACTTGTGACTTGACCTTCCTACAATATATTGACTAATATAAGACCAAACAAAACAAAAGGCTTTTATTAGGACCCATTGCCCTGTATAGATTCGCCATACAACAACAAAATAACACTTTTTTTTCCCCCTTCCTTTCCCCATGTGCACGTGAGCCTTTGTTTGAAAAGGGATTTATTTACACATCTGTTCTTAAACTTTCCTCACTACCTATTTTGTGTATGAATCTATTTACAATTGATCTGTAGAAATTATAGAGTTCTATTGCTATATTTTTCTTTTCTGAAATAGTTCTCAGCGTCTTCAGTGGGTTGCTAAATCTCCAGAAGGTGTTTTAAAGAGTTTTTTCTCTTTCTTCACCTAAATATTGGCATTCTATGATATAGTGGGAGATTTCATCAGATATCATATTTCCACAAATCCTGCAGTGAATGCATTCCTTTTTGATGTATATTGTTTAATGTACCACACTTGAATGTTATCTCAGAGAAGTTCTATAAAGGCTTCCTGACAAAATCTAACTACTCAATAAGCTGGATTCAAACCGTTGCTAAGCGACAGTTTCTTCTTTTTTTTTGTTCATCACAAGGCAAACTTTAGAACAAGAGGCTAATTCTATATTTACCTAACGTTCTATATTTACATAACTCACATACAATATATATTTACATAACTTACATACAATATATATTTACATAACTTACATACAATATATATTTACATAACTTGCATACAATATATATTTACATACCTTACAATATATATTTACATACAACTTTTGTCTACACATATATATTTACATAAATCCGTTGAAATATTTTACAAGGTATAAAACAAACTGTGCTGAGAACATGTACGAGAACATCTACGTATGTTTTCCCACGTGACGCAGCGGAGCGTGACCTCGGCTGCACGGGTGAGTCAGTTGTTGTTTTGCTCTCTGTATTGATGGACATTAAAACACAAACTATATATAAGGTCCCCGTTTTTACAATTTAACATTTTTTACTGCCCCACATTGCTATAATAATACAATATTGGGAAGGACCTGCAGTAAAAATTGTTTTATTGGTTTTATTATAAATAGAAGCCCACACACACATTAAAGCGCGAAAGTTTCTTTTAAACATGAAACAAACTTCTACTGTCCTTACTGTGATGAAAAAGCCATTTCTAAGATTCCACCCTTCAGTACAACATATAAAAGCAGAATCATCCAATACAGTATTAGAGCTCTAAGAAGCGGTCTGGTAGAATGAATTGGCTAAATCGCTGGGAGGGTTCACCACTGATGAGCCAAGCCTTCCCAATATTTTTTTCATCGCAGTAAAGACAGTAGAAGTTTGTTTTATATCGTTCTTTAGTGCTTGGATTTGTTCTATATACATTAGATGGCACATTATCGCCTTATAATTGGTTTTATTATTTAAATGAGAAACACATGGCCTTCAGTATCTACAGGGACCTACATCTACATTCAGGAGCAATATGGCCTCCCAGACCTTTCGGTCCATAAGCCGGCTCCAGTATCTACAGGGGGCTAAATCCAGAGGGACCTACACCTACAGGGAGCTACACCTACACCCTAGAAGCAGATGACCTCCCAGACCTTTCGGTCCATAAGCCGGCTCCAGTATCTACAGGGGGCTAAATCCAGAGGGACCTACACCTACAGGGAGCTACACCTACACCCTAGAAGCAGATGGCCTCCCAGACCTTTCGGTCCATAAGCCGGCTCCAGTATCTACAGGGGGCTAAATCCAGAGGGACCTACACCTACAGGGAGCTACACCTACACCCTAGAAGCAGATGACCTCCCAGACCTTTCGGTCCATAAGCCGGCTCCAGTATCTACAGGGGGCTAAATCCAGAGGGACCTACACCTACAGGGAGCTACACCTACACCCTAGAAGCAGATGGCCACCCAGACCTTTCGGTCCATAAGCCGGCTCCAGTATCTACAGGGGGCTAAATCCAGAGGGACCTACACCTACAGGGAGCTACACCTACACCCTAGAAGCAGATGGCCACCCAGACCTTTCGGTCCATAAGCCGGCTCCAGTATCTACAGGGGGCTAAATCCAGAGGGACCTACACCTACACCCTAGAAGCAGATGACCTCCCAGACCTTTCGGTCCATAAGCCGGCTCCAGTATCTACAGGGGGCTAAATCCAGAGGGACCTACACCTACAGGGAGCTACACCTACACCCTAGAAGCAGATGACCTCCCAGACCTTTCGGTCCACAAGCCGGCATGCCCTTTGTTGATATCCTGTTCAACTCATAAGTCAAGTAACGCTATCCAAACTGGTGCTTTGACATTGTACCTGGAAAAACCACCTCCCAGGCAACGTGGAGCTACACCTACAGGGACCTACACCTACAGGGACCTACACCTACATCCCTGGAGCAGATGGCCACCCAGACCTTACGGTCCACATGCCGGGACCTACACCTACAGGGAGCTACATCCACAGGGAGCTAGAGAATAGCGAAAGACTTCACAGAGAGGCCGAGTTAATTAACCTACGTCCCAGGGGACCAGCTGTCGACACTCGGCCTACCTCCGAGGAAAAGTTGATGACATTTCCAACTTGGTTCCTTCTTGGAGTGATTGCTCTGAAACTCACGTAAAGGGAAAATCATTAAAAATACATATATTAAAACATTAAATCCGTGCATTGTTGGATCTTTTTACGAAGACTACGTATCTTCCGATCATAGAATAACCCAAACACCAATTTGAATATATCCGGATAATAAAACATTCCATCCATTCCATATAAATTATATGAAATATGTAAATTACAAAAAAAACATAAGGCACTAACGCGCCATCTATATATAATAAATATAACCATTTACTACGATGTGAAAAAATATTTATTCCGATAGATGGCGCAAGTCATCAGCAACTTTCAGATGCACGATAAGGAGATGCATTTTTCATCATTTACTATGAGTTTTTCTTTTGATATAAAAAAAAAATTTATACTGTCCCTACTGTGATGAAAAATACTCGGAAGGTCTGGTTCAACAGTGGTAAACCCTTACAGCGGTTTCGCCAGTCTAATCTACTACACCGCGCTTTTCAAAGCTCTAATTTTATATCATGTATATCGGGACAATAACTCTGAAAGATATTAAAGTGACCTTTATTAAGAAACACGAGATAACCATGTGTGAACAAAATTGCCTCTGTCTCCTTAAAAAAAAAAAAAGACTACCGACGATATCAAAGACTTTCCACTTCCTTGAATTTCGTGCATGAGTATAGATATAAATACAGTTAAACCTGTCTATAACGCCCCCTCTTGGGACTCACCAAAATAAGATGCTATAGAGAGGGGGTGCTATAGAAAGGTCACTTTTAATGTAAATCGCATCGTACTACGTATTTAAAATTGGGCGCTATAGAGAGGGAGGCGCTATTTAGAGGGGGCGCTATAGACAGGTTTAACTGTATCCATACCGAGGTGACATTGTTTTAAAAGAAAGGTTCGTGCTTCGATTTTTTAATTGTTAGCTAGAGAATCAACCGGTAGGTTGCTGTACTGTAGGATGGCTGGGTGTAAGACACATGTCCACAGCAGCTTGGCGTTGCTTACCTCCAGGATGTTACGTAACATCCCAAAGCCCCACAGTTCTGCGCGGCCATGATAAGATCTTATCGTGCCATAGTTTCTTACCGCAGTAGTGGAAGTAATAGTTTATTGATTTTACCATCAAGTTTTTTGTTCCACTTCTTGGGGTGAGATAGCACGCGCCATAAATAACGACACTGGGGATGTATTAGTTTCAAAGTGGGGGCTCTCCCAGCTAAATACCTCACACTCCTTGGGAACTTCTTCGAGATAAGCCCCCATAGATGTACATTCATGGACAAAACTTAAGGAAGTTGTACCTTTCAGCATGTATATCGGGATAATAACTCTAAAAGATATTACAGTGACCTTTATTGAAGACACACGAGATAACCAATATACACTCATGGACAAAACATAAGGAAGTTTTACCTTTCAGCATGTATATCGGGACAATAACTCTAAAAGATATTACAGTGACCTTTATTGAAGACACACGAGATAACCAAGTGTGAACAGCCTCTGTCTTCTTCAAAATAATAGACGACCGACGACATCAAAATATGAAACTTTCTTAAGTTTTGTCCATGAGTGTGAATATATATTTTTAATATTCGTTTTTCATTATCCCTAGTACACGTGGTACAAGCCATGATAATCATGGTAGGCAGTAGTTAGCGACAGCTTTTACTGCAAGTGCACCACATGTCTATACATGTAATGGAGAAAGCAGTTCGATTTTTGTACTTACATGGTACCAGAGCCCCGTTTGGTTACTTGTACTCACTGGTGGGGTTGGCCTTTTGTAAGAATCGGAGGCTATTGAAGCATTTTTAAAAAAGTGTCCAAGGGGGGTTTCAATCCAAGATCGTGGCTGTAGAAAAAGGACGGTTTATATAACTGATCCAACGACCTCCCTTGTGTTTTTACCTAGAATATGTTTTTTTTTTTTTTTCATTTAAATTACTGTAGAAACTTGACCTAAACGGTTATAAAAGAAATGAAACTGAACAATGCCATTCTGTGAAAATCTTCCCCGGTTATGTATAAATATGAAAATATTGAATTTTATAGCGTGAAAAGCCGATTTTATTTTTTTTTTTTCTTACATCTGAGGGCATGTAAGAAAGCATTTTTAAAATCGTAAAAAAAAACTTACAAAGTTTCTTCTAATAAAAATCTACTTTGTAAATGGAAACTTGGTTATAAAAGAGAAAATTGAAATTTTTTCTTCAAAACTCTTCCGCGAATAAAGTATCCGCTTGCTAAAAAACGACAATAAAATATCAATGAATAAATAAATTATTGTATATAGGGGGGTGTGAATTAATTATTTAAAAAGTTGCTCATCAATACCCGGTAATTAATACAATATTGTTCTATACTCAAACTCCTAATAACACAGTGTCTCCAAATAAAAACAATAATGATCTCAGAAAAAAGGAGAAATAGCAAGTTGAGCGCTCCCTCCCAGAAGAACTATGCCGGGAATGTTGGAGACAATATCTCGGCTGCCAAGTAATTAGCCAACATGGCGGCCTGATTAACATGGCTCCTCCATTTCCTCCCTTAATATGCAACTTCTCAATTTCCCTAATTGACATATTATATATTAAATCTCTCTCTAAGCTATATTAACTCCAAACTCCCCATTTTTAACTCAATTTATATAGCGTTAACCCATTATAGCAACTCCTCCTTACTATCAGATTGTGTCGTGTAGTAATCACATTACTAATATATAATATAATCGTTATAGATGTATGCAAATATGTACATACATAACACGCCATGTGGTGCCATTGTCGGCAGCCAATCACGCATGCGCGTGGTGCAACAGGATGCTTTCTTGGCGCCATTTGAATATTTTAATGTTGTTAGAATGTTGACAAAGCAGATAGGGTTGGCATTTCAGTTTATGATATCCTCGAGTTTCTGTTTTGTCAAAAATCGCCGATAGTTGGCGCCCTACTATATTTTTTCACACTTGGTTATCTCGTAGGTCTTCAATAAAGGTCACTGTAATATCTTTCAGAATTATTGTCTGAATCCCGATATACAGGGTAAAAGGTACAACTTCCTTAAGTTTTGTCTATGAATGTATTTCCATTAGCAACTTTCAATTGCATTATCAGGGGATCCGTTTTTCTCTTAATTTATCTGCCTGATCCCAATTTCACTTTTACTGTAAAGATAAAGTCTGCCTGGCCGGAATTCATAGTTTTTAACAAATTAAAGATACTTCGGCCAGTAAATCTTTTTTTATTGTCACGAGACGTTTCAGCAAAAATCTTTTGTCCTCGTCAGGAGCGAACAAAAATTAAAGTATTTGGCAAAAGCGTTAAAAATTATTCTTAAAAAAAAAATCATTTTTGTGCTAACTTTCACTTTTATAAAAGTTTATTGTCTTTTTCACGTTTCTGCGACCCACTTTCGCCCCTTTAAAAAAAAAGGTGGAAAGCTTGTTAGTGAAGTATTGTCTGACAATACCTCCAGGACGTCAGAGATAGCTGAAGTGTTCCAACTTGACTGAATATACAGACCAGAAGTGCAGAGCCCAGTTCCGGCTGTAGAAGCCTGGTGGTCCATATAATTACGTAGGATTTTCTGAACCATCTATCAAGAGATTGAGCATTTCCCCAATATTTTTATTTATTCCCCACTTTGATTTTTTACCGATTTTTTTTTTATTTCCAACTTTCGGCCAACTCGTGATGTGCATCATAATTTGCGAATCCATAAACTCCAGCCTTGCTGTAGAGACCCCACGTCCCGCTAGGACTCCACAGCCCTGTGTCGTGGCTTCGGTGTTCACCGAATGTACATCCCTGCTTGGACTTAGTTGGTAATATGTAAAAATGTTACAAAAGGGGAATTATACTAGAATCAGGATGATAAATTAAAGAAAAAAAAGGCATCTCCTGATTATGTAACTAAAATTTACTGATGGTTTCCGCCATCTGTCGGAATAAATATCAATTAATCGTTTATTTATCAATTATTCTTGCATCACGCTGATGAGGGCCAACAGCCCGAAACGCGTACGCGGTTAGATTTTCTTGATTACTAATTTTAGGACAAGTAACCATATCAATATATTCAATGTAATCGGCCAATATTTCTGGGGGCAAAACACCTCTCTTTATAAAAGTTTTTAGATTAGAACTAAATCACGTGGATACGAGATTCACTCACGCTATGCAGGACCAAAGAAAAATACCATCTAATTGTTTACAAACATTTCTATTTGAAATTCAAAATTTAATTTGAAATTACTTCTTATATTCTTGAAGAAGGGCTATTTACGCCCGAAAGCTCGAAGTACTATTATTTTTGAAATAAAAGAAACTTATCCTCGGAATTTATTTATGTTTGCTACTAAATAATGCGTTTTTTTTTTTTTTGCCAATTCTGGAATAATTTGAAAAAGATCAACAATTTGTTGATATTTATTCCGACAGATGGAGGAAGCCATCAGCAAATTTTAGTTGCACGATCAGGAGATGTATTGTTCTTAACATGTTATATGTTTTATATTGCATTTGGCGTAGACTCGCTGCACGTTTTTTTACGTATCTGTTGTTTTAAAACTTCATAGATAGACTAAAGTCAAATTTTATGTTAACCAATGTCCACCTAGAAAAGATGGCGGCGACAGTGGGTCGCTGAGAAACGTCAGTGAGACAATAAATGTTTTAAAGGTTATAATTCTCTGATCAACCACATATTTACATATTAGCTGTCGGTTACACACAGAGGATCCCTCCCATCTCTAACTAATCCCAAGCCAACCTACAATGTCTCTATTCTCTCTTTATATTGTGTATTTTAGAAGATAAGCTTTCGCACAACGAGCAACGATTTTTATTAATAATAATATAGTGCATGTGATATAGATTTTTTAATTAAATATAATTATAGTTTACAATCATTTTTTTTTAAACTTTGATAAGAATGATATACTGAGTGATCTACACTCATGGACAAAACTTAATGAAGTGGAAAGTCTTTGATGTCGCCCGTCGTCTTTTTTTTTTTTTTTTTTGAAGGAGACAGAGGCGATTTTGTTCCCACTTGGTTATCTCGTGTGTCTTCAATAAAGGTCACAGTAATATCTTTCAGAGTTATTATCCCGATTTACTTGCTGAAAGATACAACTTCCTTAAGTTTTGTCTATGAGTGTATTTCGAGTAATTGCTGACTCTTTATCAATTTATTGCACACACAAGAATTAAAAGTTTGGGTAAATGTCAGATACCTTCAGATCAATAATGGAAACAAAGTTGCACGATGACATACTTGGGAGCCACTGATAGAATGTTGTTCTCTATTTGCATATGTACACACACACTATCAGGTTGTCTTTTGGTTGATATCGCTATTGATAAAGGCATTCAAAGAAAAACAATCAAGACCTGAAATATTTTCGAATACTTCTAATTCTTCGAAAAAAAAATCAACAAGAACTTCTAAAAGTGTATAAAATTACTGCAAATTGGAAAATTTCAAATATTACTAGGCTACTTACACTAGCGCTCAGCCAACACGTGCAGAAATGTTGTCCTGGATCCATGACTCCGACATATTACTCCCTTATAAATGTGCCTGGGATGGTACCGCCATCAGAAGAGATTTACCTTAGTTTGCTTTTTGAATGAAACTTCCCCAACACCGCGGGTTTAGATCCAATCTCAGACAATCGCGGCGATGTTTTCCTTGGCTCCACTAACCCGATACCCGGGTATCTCCCTCTTATTACCTGAAATAATACGGAGATGTTATTATTGCTCTCCTGATTGGCTTGTTATCTGATCTCTCCGGTGTTCCCTCCCTCCCTCTCTCTCGTTTACACCATATATATATATATATATTTTTTTTTTTTTAATAGAGCAATACATAAATAGAACTTTAATTAAAAAGACATATATTGGATCAAAATATCATTTATTTTACCAATATTTCAGTTGTGTGCGTGTGGCTTAACGTCAACCTATTTCAAGGTATAACAACATATTAAGCTGCCTAAGCTTCCTTAATATGTTGTTATACCTTGAAATAGGCTGACGTTAAGCCAACTGAAATATTGGTAAATTTCTGTGACTGTTCTGTCTAATTTTTATAATGATCAAACTATATACCATAAAAGTCGGTGGACAAGTGGGTAACACCCTCGATTCCCGACAGTCATGAACCAGGATTGAATCCCTCGTTAACATTTTGTTTAATATGTGAATAACCTTCATTATTCATTGTTGTAATTATCATAAACTTGGTTGTTCTTGTTGAGCGGTACCTAGTGATTTTGGAACCGAACCGAAACTATATATCTTGAGGTATATTGATATTAATTTGATAATATTGTCACGATCTTTTCTTTAATTCTGTCGCTGGTAAGCCACGGAATCACGAAGCAAACTCAAAAGTAAGTTTTATTCAACACACTGTCAAATAGAAAAAGCCAACAACAACTATATGTCTCTTATTCTAGAGAGCCAGCCTAAAACTATTTATCAAAAATTTACATAGACCCAAACAAAAACTGAATTAATAGAAAACTAGTTAGAACATTTACATATCTACAAAATAGTTGAATTAAAGTACTTTGTGACAATATGTTGTCAGTATAGCATGCTATTACCAAACAGAAATTAACAGTAATATTATATCTATATATGTGATCTGTGTTTTAATATTTCTCTTATATATATTTTTGTATCTTTTTCATATAAAAAAAGTAATATCTTCCATCAAAATAGACGCTAAGCCGTCCTCGTCCCAACAATATTAAAATATACAAGTATCAGAGTCATCTCAATCAATTCTGTCATCGTTTGCTTTTGTGAATGGAATAAATACCCAAATATGGCCATTTCTTATAAGCTTCTGTGGTTCAGTGGTAGAATGCTCGCCTGCCACGCGGGCGGCCCGGATTCGATTCCCGCCGATGCATTTTTTTTTTTTTTTTACAATTTTTAAAACTCCTTTATATTATATTACTAGGGTAAAACCCGGGCGAAGCCGGGTACATCCGCTAGTATTTACCCATATAGGAAAGTATATCACATATATATATTATTTCTCACCTCAAAAATAACAATATGAACTTATCTTACGCATTATATTTCTCTCTTTTTTTTTTCCTTGATTATTTTATAGTTATATAAAACACTGTGTTAAAATATATGTAATGGTCCGAAATCATTTGGTTAAAATTTGGTATTTAATTCTTAGTAGACTTCATTGTTGGTGTTTGGAATAATCTCCGTCACAGAAAGGAAGTTTATAGATATCCAATACCCACCTCCGCTAAAAAAACGACATCGATTTAAAGGTTAAAGCACTTTTTTTTTATAAATAGAAGGTGGAAAGTATTCCGGGGGAAAAATATTCTTTTTTTTTAAATACAAAGGCAACCTCTTTGAAAATAATTATTGATATTTTGGGAGGAAATAGCTGTTGAGAATAAAACTGATGTATTTGGGAGGTGTTTTTCTATACTTGGGATAACTATAAGGTTGAAGTGGTGGTTAGGTTAGGTTAGTTAGTTAGGTTATATTCTTATACTTTTAATTGGTATCTATATATCGATAAAATGTGTAACAATAAAATTTACTGGTAATATATTTCTTTTTATCTCTTCTTTTAAACTCCTTTATTTCTATGTATGTATCTCTATAACCTATGTAACCTATGTGACAATTAAAACAGACTTTATTGACGATCTAGTCAATAATTACACTCTATCAAGAGTTAAGCAGGAGGAACCAAATATTTACAATTAAATCAGGCGGTGTCCCCACCGAGGCTCGTCTTGACCCAATCAGGAAGGCAACATCCTCCTAAGCGCGGACATGCCCTCACGCACAAAGGGATCGGAGTCCCGAGCGCGCTCGATGGCGGCGCTGATGAAAGCAGCGAGGAGGCTCCTCCTCCGAGTAGACAGGCGCTTGATGAGAGGCTCCCTATCCTCGGGGTATATGATGGCTTCTATGATGTCTCCCTCATCGATCCCCAATTCCCAGTCGCGCTCTTGGTTTAGTTTAAGTATTATATCGCCTGCCTCCATCCAGCGGTCATCAATGAATTGGCGGGACAGTGGAGGTGGAGGTGTCGCGGTGTCCGGTGTCGTCTTTTCCCCGTGGGGAGCAGGTGGTGCTGGCTCAGCAGGCCGAGGCGCAGACAGTGTGGGTGCTGGAGGCACTGCGGCTGGACCGGTCCTCAGCTCCGCTCTGACCTGGCCAAGGATCTTGTAGATATTGGAAGATCCTCCCGGCTTCAGGTCCAAAATCTGTTTGATGATGCCGGCGAGAGCGTTGGTCTGTGGAGGTGTCAGCGAGGATCGCCTTTTATGAGCCCTGGTCTTTGAGGAGAGGAGGTCCAGGACCTCCTCCCGCCCGAGACCAAGGGCGTCCGTTCCATCAAAGGATACGCTGGGGTTTCTCCTCAGGAAGACCACAATGTCGTCCTTAGTGTTTTTCTTGTGTGTATGTATCTCTATAACCTATATTCTTATTATGATGCACTAGGTAGGGTTCACCACTGATGAGCCAGGCCCTCCCATTAATTTTTCCATTGCAGTAAGGGCAGTAGAAATTGTTTAATTTGAAAAAGAATCTTACGCGTCTATATATAAAATAGTTTCTAATTTTAATTCTATAATCTTATATCCATAGGTTCTCTCTAAATACCTCTAAGCTGCCTTCCATAGTAAATACAGGGTACTTTTCATCTCGTCTTTTAATCACCTTGTAATCCTATGTATGTACCTCTACAGAACTATAAGCTTATGTCCATAGGTTCTCTAAATACCTTTAAGCTGCCTTCCATAGTAAATACAAGGTAGAAAACCAATCCAATACAATAGTAGAGCGGTCTGGAGATTGATTTAGTAAAACTGCTGAGAGGGTTCACCACTGATGAGCCAAGCCCTCTCATTTAATAACTTTAATCATTGCAGTAAGGTATGTAGAGATAAAAAGAAACACTTTGATTAAAATTTAATTGTCACAGATTTTAGTTAGTTCATATTGAAGATAGAGGTTGTGTGCCTGGCCGGGCGGTATCCATTGGTCCTGAAATAACAGACGTGGAGTTTGTTTTTGTTGTCGGAGCGTCGAAAAAATACAAACTCTACTGGCCGGGGTGTCTCTTAGTTTAATTAACTATATAGGTAATTAGTTAATTGAATAGAGTTGTTTGATCTGACAAAAGTTAATACTTTTGCGGGTTAGCACACATTAAATGGAATAAGCTAAGGCCTAAATTAAATGTACCTTAATACACAGAATAGCGTACACTCAAGAGTACAACACCAACAACAAAAAGGAAATAAATAAGAACTAGCGATTTGTAAAATAAAAATTTAAAAAAAAGTACTTAGCTTTATTGTAGCGTTGGTAGGGATCGGACTCGGGTGACACAGGGATGCCAAGAGAACAGCCAGACAGGGAAAACTTCGTAGAAAAACACTTTAAGTGTCTCCACTCCAATTCTCCACGCTCTGGCCCCCTTCGCATTCCCTTAGTCCCCTCTTATATACAGACATGGCCACATTCGTCCAATGAGAAGGCGTGAGAGATTGGTTCACTAACAAACGAAGACAACATTCTTCCCTCTAAAACCTGATCAGAAAAAAAAAACTGAAAATGTTTGTCAATATAATTTGACAGTACAAACATACAGTTGTGGGAGGATAATATTCATGTATTAAAAGAGGCGGAGCTCCTGTTGAATGAGGTGGTGAGAAACAGAGCTGGAGCTTTTGCGTTGTTCAAATTTTGGAAGACGGCTGAAGAGAAGAGGAGGCTATATACATAATCTAATTGATGTAAATAATTATATGCAAATAATCTATGTCAGGATTAAAATGACGAATCCTGTATGGGACTTTGATTCCAGTAAAAGGTTTGTTGCTGCTGTTGTATATAGTCACAGTGTAGAAAATACTATACTATACCTACTACATATATCTCTGTATTCTTAGTTCTCTTCTCTTCAATTACTCTGTAAACTGGCGAATCCTATATAGGACGAGAGGTCCTCAATAAAGGCTTTTTGTTGTTGTTGTTGTTGTATTAAAAGAGGCACCTCTCCCTTTAAATATGCATTAGAATGATGCATTTGTTCATTACCGTAGTAAAAACTTTGCTGGTGTTGATGAAGAATGAATGTATACAGGTTGTTGACTTTTTGTCTGTGTTATGTTCTCTACCTAACAAAAATAGCACTTGACGAACACTATAAGATATAAGCCATTTATTTCTATAAATAAGATACTTTCACTCTCCTCTTACACTCTATATACATCCAATCATTTTTACATATTTAATTTTCTATCAGAAAATTAATACATATTTACATATATGCTGCATTTTTTCTTTAAGAATAAAATTTGCATATGGAATTATTACAGTCTGTATTTACCAAAACTGGTGTTGTGGCTTATCCTTTATCATCCCTAGTAAAGGTTTTTATTAGATAATGAACAAGTGCATCGTTCTGATGCCTAATTAAAGGGAGAGGTTCCACTTTTGGTACATAATTGTTTGTATTTATCTTGTCTGGAGAACATCTCATGGCGTTGTTATTGGAGACTTTTTTTCATCAGCCTCTGACAATGACCTATGTTGATCGAAACCCGAGTTAAAAGTTGAGATAAAACATTAGTAAAAATATCCATTATATTTTTAATAATATATGTGTTTTCAAAATGTAAAATACATATATACACTCATGGACAAAACTTAAGGAAGTTGTACCTTTTACCATGTATATCGGGATACAGACAATAACTCTGAAATATATTACAGTGACCTTTATTGAAGACACACGAGAAACCCAATATACACTCATGGACAAAACTTAAGGAAGTTGTACCTTTCAGCATGTATATCGGGATACAGACAATAACTCTAAAAAATATTACAGTGGCCTTTATTGAAGACACACGAGATAACCAAGTGTGAATAAATTTGCCTCTGTCTCCTTCAAAAAAAAATATTATTATTATTAATAGACGACCGTTTAGACGACTGTTTTGTCCATTTTATCTTAGTTTTGCTTGCATTTTTTTCGTTATATCGAATTTAATTATATAGCGAAACACTCACCAAAAAAAGGGAATTGCACATTATTTAGAAACAAGAATAATCCAATCTCTCTATGATAGAAAACATTTATTGGAATACAAGAATTACATTCGCTCCAATAAACACATGACAATTTATTTAATGATTTACAGCATTGTTCAGTACATTAAAGGAAAGAAAGGACCTACGGGAAGTTTTAGAACTTTTATTCCATAGACTGGAGCGTAGAATGTCATAGAGTGTCCTCCAGGGTTGTCAGATAATATATGTCGCTGAGTAAATTTACGAAGGGGGCCCCAAATAAAGACTACAATTTTGTAGAGTGACAGTATCGATTCGGTCACCCGGGGGGTTATGTAATATTTCTTTAACGTCTAGTGTCCTCTGCTCATCTTCTCTATCCGTTTTTTTTTTTTTTTTGCTTATCCCTAGTACACGTGGTACAGGCCATGATAATCATGGTGGGTAGAAGTTGGCGACTGCTTTTACTGTAAGTGCACCACATGACTACACATGTGAAAAGCAGTTCGACTTTGCACTTACAAATGTTCCAGAGCCCCGTCTGGTTACTTGCACTCGCTGGTGGGGTTGGACTTTTGCAAGAATC
The DNA here is from genome assembly GCA_030710605.1 of Cordylochernes scorpioides. NCBI lineage: Eukaryota > Metazoa > Arthropoda > Arachnida > Pseudoscorpiones > Chernetidae > Cordylochernes > Cordylochernes scorpioides. The sequence goes on along the minus strand of CP092878.1, from coordinate 1,144,801 downwards.
AGGGCCCATTGGAGCATTTTTTCTTTTTAATCAGAAAAAAAGTGATCAATGCGGGAATCGAACCCGGGTCGTAGCGGTCGTAAACCAACGGTTTAGACCATCCTTCCACCGACCCCTTCCGAAATTCTGTTATTGTCATTGTCTGATGATTGGTGTTACCTGGATTCTATTGAGGATGGTTGGGTTTTGATAGCTCTAATAGATTAAAATATCGTTCAGTCTTTTACCTTTCTCTTTTTCTAGACGTTTCAGCCATCCGCTGTCGCCTTGTGTCAAGGAAACACTCCATATTGTTGTTGTTTGCGAACATGGGAAGATCTCATATTCAAAAGTTGCATAGACAATTAACAATTAAAATAATTTCATTGACATATTGTCAATACATGCAAATTGCACAGTCTGTACTATTTAAAAATATAATATACATTATATACACTATGTACAATGAATATGGCGCCTCTGCCAGCGCTGCAGAGTTTGGTGGAGAATCGCCAGTCCAGTGACACCACGCAAAAGTTGCATAGATGGCGGAGCACGTCGATGTTTTAAAATACTACAGTATAAAACATAAGAGGCGAATTTTGAAAGAATCAGGGACCATTAAAGCACTAATTTTTCTGAAAAAAAAAAATTCCAATGCGAGATTTGAACCCGGGTAGTGGTTGGAGACGACGTTCACCACTCCTCCATCCCAACCTCCTCTTGTTTATTAATATTATTAAACGGAATTTCAGAAGCTTTCGAGATAGACCTTCATCAACTTAATGTATATATATATGTGGTAAATTTAGCAATTATGTCAAATTATTTATTGGTTCCACTACAATAGACATCAAGCTTATGTAAGGCCTTCCCTGAAGCTTTTGTAATTCCTCTTTTAATGTTTTTTAACAATTTACATATTTACCTTTTTCTCCTTTGTTAATATTCGGCCATTTAAAAGAATTTACGGCCAAATACAATGATAGCAGAGCGGTCTGGTGGATTAAACTGGCGAAACCGCTGGGAGGGTTCACCACTGATGAGCACAGATCCTTCCCGATATTTTCCTCTTCTCAGTAAAGATATACATATAGTAGAAAATTTCTATTTTGTATGTAGATAAACGTTTAATTATACATAGTTGTAATTATACATATTTAACTCTGGTCCTATTGGCGATATATTATACAGTTAAACCTATCGCCCTCTCTTGGAACTCACCAAAATAGGGTGCTATAGAGAGATCACTTTTAATGTAAAATGTTTGCATTTTAATGTTTAAATTCGGGCGCTATAGAGAGGAAGTCGCTACTTAGAGGGGGCGCTATAGACAGGTCACTTTTAATGTAAAATGTTTATATTTTAATGTTTAAATTCGGGGGCTATAGAGAGGAAGGTGTTATTTAGAGGAGGCGCTATAGACAGGTCACTTTTAATGTAAAATGTTTATATTTTAATGTTTAAATTCGGGGGCTATAGAGAGGAAGGTGTTATTTAGAGGAGGCGCTATAGACAGGTCACTTTTAATGTAAAAAGTTTACATTTTAATGTTTAAAATCGGGCGCTATAGAGAGGAAGGCACTATTTAGAGGGGGCGCTATAGACAGGTCACTTTTAATGTAAAAAGTTTACATTTTAATGTTTAAAATCGGGCGCTATAGAGAGGAAGGTGCTATTTAGAGGAGGCGCTATAGACAGGTTTAACTGTAGCCTGTGTTATCCTGTATTAGTACTTTGGTGTCTGAAAGCTGGAGATTTGTGAATTAAAATGTTTTAAAAGGAACTTATCCCAGGAAACCAGGTATTTTGACCTGGATAAAAAGTAGAGTTTTAAAATAATTCCATTTCTTGTGTGTGTTTGCAATGTTGCTACCATATAATGGCAAGTGCTACCTAGAGAGATGGGTAGATCTGGGTAATTGGGCGGGGAGGGAAAAACTGGAGGAAAGAGTGCGGTGTATAAGAAAAGAAGACAAACCAATTAGCGGTGTGTAGCTAATTAATTTCCCGTGACAGGCTGTGGTCAGACACCAACTGTGTGACACTACTAAGCCTACTGGGCTGGCAGGACAACTTGTGTGCCCCGGCTTCGTCAGTGTGTCATTCTGTCACGTTGTACACACGTTAGTACACACCCTCGATTTTATATAGCCAGGTCACGGGTCAATCATGATGGTTGTCAAGCTCTACTCTTCCCCCGCAGACACAATCAACAAGCTTTACAAGCTCGATACCGTGATATGATTGAGTGGAGATAAGAAAGAAGAAGAAGAAGACGACACGGGTTCGATTCCCACATTGTGGACACTTTTTTTCTGGAATAAATAAATATCTAAATGGTCAATTCTTGTACAAATCCAACCTCACTAATGAATGAAAATAACCAAACGGGGCTCTGGTACCATGTAAGTATAAATGGCTAACTGATTTCAACATGTGTAGAAATGTAGTGTCACTTAGAGTAAAAGGCAGTCACTAACTACCCATCATGATTATCATGGTCTATACACCATGAAAATATGACATATTAGCTTTTTTTTATGATTTCGTGATAAAACTGGAATTTTCCTATTTTGCATATTCTCTCTATGCAACTCGCCAGTGTGTAAATATACTCCACTGTGGAGTTGGAACTGCTGTATGCAATTGTGGAACCGTAGAAGTTTCCAAAGTGTTGAATTCTTTGTCAGCCAACATCTTGGTAGACATTTTTGTTTGAGAATGTAAGTTTCTTATAAAATCTCTCTAGTGGTTTTGGAAGGCATTAGGAGGCGCAGTAAAGTTATTAATTTCTTGGACATACAAACGGGAGTCTCCGTGCGTGAAACAATGTCGAAGAAATAAGTTGTGGCAATTCATGGATTGTTGGTAGTAGTCCAACTTCACCAGGCAGTACATGGCTCAGACTTGTGTAGACCCTCCTCAACAAACGATATATATGTCAATAGACAGTACGTGTTGTTTATATGTAAATAAATAGCTTGCTGAACTAAACTTCTTCATGAAGATTGGCGATGAAAATATTGGTGAAGAAACATTGACACACTTGGACAAAACTTAAGGAGGTTTTACCTTATATCATGTATATCGGGACAATAACTCTGAAAGATATTACAGTGACCTTTATTGAAGACACACGAGATAACCAAGTGTGAACAGACTCTGTCTCCTTCAAAAAAAAAAAAAAAAACAGAGAACCGGCGACATCAAAGACTTTCCTATTTCTTAAGTTTTGTCAATGAATGTATATATACATATGTACCAAAAGAGGCACCTCTCCCTTTAATTATGTACTAAAACAATGCATTATATTCACCACCTCCCCAGTACAAAACGTAAGAGTGGAGATAAAGAATGGGCCACAACATCAGTGTTATATATGAAGGAGTTTAATGCTTTTTATTTGCATATTGTTGCGTTATTGGTTGACAAAGAATAACTTCCGTGGGTACAAATGATCTTTAGGACTTTATTTGAGCCTAATTGATAAAATAATTACAGATGAGTGCAAAAATAAAACAACAATAAATAAAACAGCAGTTACAAACTCAGCAACTGCAGCACGATGAGGGAAAGCAGGAGACAGAAGTTCGTAGAACCTTCTAGAATCTTCCAGGAAGTACACCGGGGTCGGCGGTAAGCAGCAGTCCGACCTCTTGAGACAGCAGCTTGCTTGGAGTACACCACATAGCTTCGTTCTTCAACCTCTCTTTTATCTTTCTTCCTCCCCTGGCATGAGTTTCTCATCCCTATATATCCCGGAGTAGATCTTTCCAGAACGGTCACGGTTGGTCAGCCAATCAGAAAGCCGCCAGCACCGAGCATTGCGCAATCGCTATAGATTGGTCAATCAGTTGTCTTCCGCTTTTTCTACATGATTCTTAAACGCTCTAGAACATTCTCTCTCCATCTGGAATGTGCTTTTATTTCTACGTAACAATATAAACACCGGCCCTAGACCGCTAGTTTGAGGTGACGGTCAATAGATGGCTTCTAGTTTTGACTGGAGAGGTTCCCTTTGTCTTTATAGTCTATATATATATCTTTATAAACATATTGGATTTATAAATATTTTTATTACTCCGATATTTCGAGGGGCAACTATAAATATATAAAGGCAAAGATATTTGAGAAATGGAGCCATGCATTCACTCTAGGTTAATAATAAACTGTTTTTCTTGAATCAAAGCATGTGTTTTTTAACATTCAAAATACTGGGTAGGAACATTGCGACTGACGGGAGTTGTCCAGGATCCATTCCCCCCGGCAGAATCCACACACAGTTCTATATTTTATCTGCCCTCTAAAATGGGAAATATGTCAGGTGCCCCGGGACATATGTAAATATTCCCGAAGAATATAGAAATTTCTGGGGAAATCATTAGTTGCCCAAATATGGAAGTACTCTGATGGACTTCCAACTTTTCTTTTTTCTTAAATACAACTTCGAATATGTATTTCGCTCGGGTTAATGTTAAATATTTTTCTCAACTCTGTTTTCATATTTATATATTTAATTAAAAAGACATATATTGGATCAAAAAATCATTTATTTTACCAATATTTCAGTTGGCTGAACGCCAACCTTTATCAAGGTGTTATAACATTTTAAAGTGTGTCAACAACAAACTCAGCGCCACATAACGTCAACATATTTACATATGTTAACACAAAGCAATAACGCGCCATTTTTATATATAAAATGAAAGGATTTAAAAGCACGAATGTTTATTTTATACATAATACAAACTTCTACTGCCCTTACTGCGATGAAAAAATATTGTTTGCCGAAGAGCATTGCTCGATGCAAATATTTGAATGTAATTCTACTGTCCTATAAGCTTATGTCCATAGTTTTCTTGAAAACCATTTCTGAGATTCCATCCTTCAGTGCTGCGTATATAAGCAGAATCGTCCAATACAGTATTAGAGCTCTGAGAAGCGGTCTGGTGGATTAAATTGGCGAAACCGCAGGGAGGGTTCACCACTGATGAGCCAAGCCCTCCCAATATTTTTTCATCGCAGTAAGGACAGTGGAAGTTTGTTCTATGTATAAAAGAAACATTCGTGCTTTTAAATCCTTTCATTTTATATATTTACATAGGTGCGGGTGTGCCTTATAACTTGGGTAATTTATTGTGGAAATTATATGTATAGTTGTGTTTATATTGACCTATTTAACTGACATCGAAATGAAGTTCAGATATGTATATGCAAATCATTTTAAATAACTCCATTGTTTTATCTTATTCTTCTGAATAATTAAAATAGGATCAGTTTTATGGAATTTTCCATGAAAACTTCTCTCGTAGGATGTTATGGAATCAAATCCGTCCCTGTACTGATGAGGGTCATAGTCCGAAACCATGGTATACTGGTTGTTGGCTTGTGGCAAATTATCAGTACATTTTCGTTCTGCATTTAGGTGGTAAACAAAATTCATTATTTCAATACATTTTAAAGGGAGAGGTGCCCCAAATATATATTTGGCATAACGTGAGGTTTAAGGAAGGTGGTTCCCCAGAGAAGACGCCATTACGCACCAGAAAACAAATAAAATATTGTGAGAGGGAAGTTTTTCTCTTCTCCAATCTGAAAAAAACTGCAGGGTTTTGACGGCGTTCAAATCTGTGTTTGACTTTAATAGAATACTTGAAAGAAATATATATATTCCGCGCCGTTTTTCCTCCCCAAATATGTCCCGTATAGATTTAAGGAAACTTTTACAAAAACTCTTTGATGCCATTGTTGGGAAATTTTTAGCGTCTTTAGAGTTTCTTCTATGGGGTTTTCTTTGTAGAAACAGAGCTGAAAGCATTCTCTCCTGTTACGTCTGTTGTGTACCACGCTATTTACATATTTTTTCTTATGCAATTTAAACCTGTACAACTACTGTGTGTAAGATACCCCCGCGTGTGATACTGTACTTTATTAACTCGGACCTTCCAGCCCGCCATCTATATTCAGAAATGGTAACTATTTCAGCGCGAATGTTTCTTCATTCTTTTTGTAACCTTACCAAAATAAAGCGTCAGCTTTTTAAAGAGAACTCGTTCTGGTTTATTCTACAGTACAATGGAAACCGCTGAACAAAAACATCTACATCTCAAGGTATAAATACAGTAGACTCTCCTATAACGTGAGTTTTTACAACGCGATTTCGTACAACGCGATAAAAAAAATTGCGACAAATTTATTTATACAACGCGCGAATTTTCGTATAACGCGTTATAAAATACATGATATTTGTCACTAACAATTTACCCTAACAACATTCGCGTTATACAAGTTTTATTTCGTACAACGCGAATTCCTATAACGCGATTTAATACAACACGGAACACATTAATCGCGTTATAGGAGAATTTACTGATATTGTAAGTTATCTGGCTCATTCCAATGGTGATCCAAACATATAAAATGTTGTATTCCCTCCAAGTACAGAACCTCGGGGCAACTCCGCTGAGAATACCTGCTGTCAATATGTTTCACGGCGATGCACTGAGAGAAATTACGTCACGCTGCTGTCCTAAGGCGACACCTGTCCCAACTGTCACATGTGTTTGACACTCCCCCGGACTGTATCTTGATGATGCCGTGGGAGGAATTTACCACTCCTGGTCATTTCTACTTACATGCTATGGCGTGTTATATTATAATTAATTAGAAGCTATCGTGGCATTTATCTACATATTTCCCAGTTTGTTTTCTCAGTAGTTCAATGAAGAAACGTCTGTTTACCTCCGCTAGTGTTAACGCCTGGTCATTGTTGACATGTCCACTGCTGTGTGACATCACATGTCTTCTAGCTGGAGGTCATCAATTGGCGTCGAGATTGGTGCGTTGGATGGCTCGACTGACTTATTTGCATATATACACTCATAGACAAAACTTAAGGAAGTTGTTCCTTTTATCATGTATATCGGGACAATAACTCTGAAAGATATCACAGTGACCTTTATTGAAGACACACGAGATACTAAATGTAAACAGCCTCTGTCTTCTTCTTCTTCAAAAAAAAATAGACCGGCGATATCAAAGACTTTCCATTTCCTTAAGATTAGGGAAAGTAAGTGTATAATTCCGTATTTACATCTAACAATTATTTACATAGATAAAGCCAGCTGGGCCAATAAAAGACCCGCTCGGCTCAACGACAAACTTTATTTACTTGGGAACTACCGGGTGATTATTCCTCTTAAAAAATTGTTTGCATAAGTTGATGCGAAACACCACTTTGCATATTTCGTGAGTTTCAAAAAAAGGTCAGTTTACAAAATCCGTATTTTATTTTTCTATTTATTAAATTTCACCACACAGAACGTAATTCTTACAGCTAACACTCGGGTCTACAAGAACAGCTTTCGTCAGGTTGTTTTTTTACAGTTCTCCCGTCTTTACACTACTGTAGTGTATCCAGCCCGGCAAACAACGACTGGAGACAAAAAGCAATTTGTGCTCATCAAACACAACGCTCGTGTTTACCAAACGTTAATTGGGGGGTGATTGGCTTGATTTAAAACAAATCTGATTGGCTGGAGGGCAACGCTCCTTCCTCCTAATTGGACAGTTTCCTCTCAATACGCTTGGCAGTAATGGTTTACGTAACATCCCTATTAATTCCCCTTCAATTATCTTCTCAGGTAATGTTTTTGTGGCCAAACGATGGTATTGATTGTCTGCTGCTGCCATTTTGAAATATCACATTCAGAGGCAGTTGACATTTTTGTTTGTTTTCAATAAGATAGAACTCTTATACCCACCGATGGATTTTGGGAGAAATACTTTGGGAGTAATTTTTCCTTTTTTTTTAAATCTTCTTTGCATAAGCTGTTTATTTGCATATATCGCTAATTAGGTAGGATTAAAAATAGATGTGAAGTAAGCACTTTTTTACTGTTTACTTTTTTTATATTTGAAGGGTTTTATAGAGGTAAAAGCTTAATAGATATAAGCTTAATCGATCCGGGAAATGTTGTTTTAGACTGAATTGTACTGGTTTGGTTTCTGGGAGTGATTGTGATCGAATTGTGGTAGTCATATCTGAGGACAGATTTATCTCATTGGTGGACTGAGCCATCTCATTGGTGGACAAATAAATCTCATTGGTGGACTGAGCCATCTCATTGGTGGACAGATTCATCTCATTGGTGGACAGAGCCATCTCATTGGTGTAGAGGTCATTTTACTGGTAGACAGGAGTGATTTTACTTTGAACAAGGTCATTTTACTGGTATTGGTGGACAGAGATGTTGGAACAAAGTCATTTTACTGGCGGACAGGAGTTATTTTAATGGTTAACGGGGTCATTTTACAATTGAATAAGAGTCAGTTCATGGCGGTCATTTCCCAGAGAGCGGCACTTGGAGCTGCGACCAGGCGGCGGGCGACAGCTGAACCTGTGCCGACGTCAGCAGTTGGAGGTTCAGCACGGCCGCGGGGACGAGGCGCAGCGCTTCGAGCGTCGCCGACTCCTCCAGCTTCTCCCCGGCCGGCCCGCGCAGCACGAACGCCACCCCCGGGTCCTGCAGCTGGCCGCGCACCATCTCCTCGACGTCCTGGAGCCTCTCCACGGCGGCGAACGTGCCCTGTAGCACGACGTCCTGCGGCAGTCTGACCCGGATGACGGTGTAGCCGTAGCTCCGCGGCAGCTCCGGGATCTCGTCCCGCTCGCGCTGGGCGCTCGTCCGCATCTGGGACAGCAGCTCCGCCCTCCGCTTCTTCAGCGCTTGTTCCCTGCGGGCCTCGTCGAGCGACAGCTTGAAGAAATTGTCGGGCAGCTCGAGTCGCGTGGCCGCCACAGCGGGCGCCAGGACCTGCACGTTACGGTCCAGCTGCGGTACGATGGGCTCCGTGGTTGTCAGCACTTCCAGCGGCCATGACAGTTTCTCGACGTCGTCCTGGACGAACACAAGGAACGGTTCCTCCTCGCCCTCGGCGTTCTCCAAGTCCATTCGTCTGAACCCCACGGCATCCAGGAACTCGAGCGCCCCGTCAAGTTCCGCTAGGCGCTCCTGGAAAGTACGGTTCAGGACACGTAGCTTGCGGTACTTTTCTTCTTCCGGGTTGTCGAGGATGTTGTTGAGACAGCGGGAGAGCGTCTCGACCCCCTGGCGCACCCTGGAGGCGTCGTTACAGGAGAGGAGGAGCAGGACGGACGCCGTGACGGGGTCCTCGGACATCTGGGAGTAGAGGTACTCCGCCAGCTGCTCTATGATCTGGTCGTAGGGGCCGACATCGGGGCCCAGGAGGTCGCACTTGAAGTAGACGCCCTTCACCATCGGATGGCCCTCGCTCTGAGGACTGCGGGCCGGGGGAACAACGTCCGGGGTGGCGACGGCCGGGCTGGCCGCCTCCTCCTCCTCCTTAGCCGCCTTCGCCTTGAGACGTAGCGCGTTCCAGTCCACGTTCTGAGCTTTCTGCGACATCTGGAAGCGTGCGAGCGCCGCCTCCAGCTGCGGGAGACGATCGGTCTTTGAGGAACTGCCGGGCTGACGACCGCTGGAGACCGGGGGCGAGTCGCTGAGTCTGTGCCCTGGCCCCCACTTCTTGCTCACGCCCGATGACCTGCTCTTCTTGGAGGATTGGAATCGAGGCGAGGAATGATTCTTTTTCATGACCTCTCACTTTCCAATCGGCTTTTTGCTAGAAATACTTTTTTTCTCCATTCTTGGCTTTCCTCTCCACTGCCCCCACGACTCCAAGTCACATTTAGTGGGAAGTGTTTGTGCTCCATTTCCTTTTGAATCAAATTTATGGCGGCTGTTTAACACTTTCTACATTTCTAAAAATTTGACCGCATCGTTCCGTTCTATTTGCATACTGCCTTAATATAATGCCTTAAGAATCTTACTAACTCTTTCCTTCCTCGTACAGCTGAGCTCTAGGCGTGATCTCAAACGGTAAAAGAATTCTCATCCAAATATACTCCAGCCTTCGTAGACGAGCTGTGGAAAATAGGAAAATGTAGAAATAAGAAACATGTGTGTGGGAGCAGCACGCCCTGAATGACCTACCTTGATAAGCCTGGACAATTCAATACTATATTACCTACAGCGACAGCGTTTGTCTTTATTCCACATTTGGTGAGCGCTTTCAGGAAAGCCCCCATCTTCAGTACAAAAGTCAAGATAAAAATGGGATAAAAAATAACATATAACCCTATAGGCCACCTATATATATATATATATATGTGGTAGGTCTATTGGGAGAAGACTACATGTGCACATATAAGCAATGTCCTTAACAAAGATAAAAAACTTAAAAGTATGTAACATCCTTTCGATCCCCGAGGTGTATTTCTGAAGAATATCAACAAAATTACACTCGTGAACAAAACTTAAGGAAGTTTCAGCATATATATCGGGATTCAGACAATAACTCTGAAATATATTACAGTGATCTTTATTGAAGACACACGAGATAACTACACTCATGGACAAAACTTAAGGAAGTTGTACCTTTTAGCATGTATATCGGGATTCAGACAATAACTCTGAAATATATTACAGTGATCTTTATTGAAGACACACGAGATAACTACACTCATGGACAAAACTTAAGGAAGTTGTACCTTTTAGCATGTATATCGGGATTCAGACAATAACTCTGAAATATATTACAATGACCTTTATTGAAGACACACGAGATAACTACACTCATGGACAAAACTTAAGGAAGTTGTACCTTTTAGCATATATATCGGGATTGAGACAATAACTCTGAAATATATTACAGTGATCTTTATTGAAGACACACGAGATAACTACACTCATGGACAAAACTTAAGGAAGTTGTACCTTTTAGCATGTATATCGGGATTCAGACAATAACTCTGAAATATATTACAATGACCTTTATTGAAGACACACGAGATAACTACACTCATGGACAAAACTTAAGGAAGTTGTACCTTTTAGCATGTATATCGGGATTCAGACAATAACTCTGAAATATATTACAATGACCTTTATTGAAGACACACGAGATAACTACACTCATGGACAAAACTTAAGGAAGTTGTACCTTTTAGTATGTATATCGGGATTCAGACAATAACTCTGAAATATATTACAATGACCTTTATTGAAGACACACGAGATAACTACACTCATGGACAAAACTTAAAGAAGTTGTACCTTTTAGTATGTATATCGGGATTCAGACAATAACTTTGAAATATATTACAGTGATCTTTATTGAAGACACACGAGATAACTACACTCATTGACAAAACTTAAGGAAGTTGTACCTTTTACCATGTATATCGGAATTCAGACAATAACTCTGAAAGATATTACAGTGACCTTTATTGAAGGCACACGAGATAACTACACTCATGGACAAAACTTAAAGAAGTTGTACCTTTTAGCATGTATATCGGGATTCAGACAATAACTCTGAAATATATTACAGTGACCTTTATTGAAGACACACGAGATAACTACACTCATGGACAAAACTTAAAGAAGTTGTACCTTTTAACATGTATATCGGGATTGAGGCAATAACTCTGAAAGATATTACAGTGACCTTTATTGAAGACATATGGTTTTCTGATTTTAAAAAAAGTTCGTTTTCGAATTCCTCGTACTGTGCCATTGTTCCAAACGGCAATGTGTTGGGGTATTTACATACACGAGACAAACGTCTGCCCAAGTGAGGGCTTGTCTGCCCGACTACAAATATTTTCAATAGTTTAATATTGTGGCGAATAAATAATTTATTATTTAATTGAATTATTCAATGAAAATATTTGGAAACAGATTTATTATTTGTAAAATCATTACTTAGTTACCTAGCTTTCTTACTCGATATTCTCTAGCTGTAGATAATTTGGTTGAGTTGTTAATAATTGTCGACTGGTCGTGGTGACGTCATCAATAAATACTTTCACATCCCCAGATATACAAAGACTTGATTTCTACGCTACAATATTAATAATTGTATATTATCTTGAAGATTGGACACGACAACAACAACAACATCTTGAAGATAGAAGTTTCTCCTTGCCGGAATCCATAGTTCTTAAAAAATAAGAAACACTTCAGAGGCAAAATAGGTTTTATTTTTCCCACGTTTCGACAAAATTATTTTGTCCTCGTTAAAGGAAAAAATATATAAAATGAAATATTAAATAAAAGCGTTAAAATATGTTTAATAATTTAAGTTATATGTTTAATAATAGAGAGGGTGAGATGAGATATGTAAATACATTATAATATATTGTTTTAATAATCAGCGAGACGAGAGATCCCATACTATGCAAATTAGCGCATCACCAGGCTGATGTAATATTGAGGTTCCACTCTGGTAGTTAGATTAGGTTGATTGCATAGTGTAATGGATCAAAGGGTCGTCCGGCAAGGTCGAATGTTGGGGAGAATAATCAGAGTATGCAAATTATCTTATTTGCATATTCCAAACTCTGTTAGTAACTTCTTCCAGACCGAACTTTATATGGTATCGATATGTTGACCGTATAGGTCAAATATATTAAGACCCTATGTGCGGAACAAACGAACATTTCTGCCTTATTTACATATCTAACCCTCACCTCTCTTCCAAATACCACAGTTATATAAACTGGTAGTTTAAACTGCCGAAACCGCAGGGAGCGGACATTCTGCAGTTCCATAAAGAGAGTAGAAAGTTTGTTCCGAACCAAACCAATAATATCTATCCAAAAGTAGTAAAATAAATGGAGCCAAATATCCAACAAACCTATTGTTAGCAACTCTGTGAGAAGAAGCAATTTGCATATGTGCGGTCAATTAAAAAACACCAAGATAACCGCGGAGTAGTTTATTGCCTAATTACCTATTTAATTAGTTAATTATCACGCCTCATAGACTTTAAGGTAGCAATTAAATTGAAACGTATGTGTTATCTCTCCCTTCTCCCCATCCCCTCCATAAAAAAAGTGTTCGGCAAATATTTTTGTGACGTTTCTACAGGTTGTCGTGAAAAATGTTCCAGTTTCAGAGTCTGTCTGTATAAGGTTTGTCTCCGTGGTTCCTCCTATCTTTTATACAATTTACCATTATATATGTAAATATGGTAAATATGTATATATGGTATGTGTGTGTATAATGGTAAGGATGTATATACAGTTAAACCTGTCTATAGCGCTCCCGCTAAATAGCGCCTTCCTCTCTATAGCTCCCGATTTTAAACATTAAAATGTAAACATTTTACATTAAAAGTGACCTGTCTATAGCACCCCCCTCTCTATAACACCCTATTTTGGTGAGTCCCAAGAGGGGGCGACAGGTTTAACTGTATATATTTACATAAATGTAAGTCCTTGTCCGCCGAAAACTCGAGATTTACTTGACCTATTCAGTTGTGGTTTTCACTGTATCGTAGCACGCCTTTCTGAGAAGGTTAATGGATAAATTGGCAAAACCGTTGGGAGTGTTCACCAATGATGAGCCAAGCCATCTCAATATATTTTCATATCGCAGTGAGGATAGTAGAAGTTTGTTTAACGTGTAAAAGAAACATACCTGCTTTAATGACGCGTTATCGCCTTATATCAATTTACACCTACCTGACCTTGTCCTTAATGTTGGCGGAAGAGCATTGCTTAATGTAAATATTTAAATGTAATTCTACTGTCATATAAGCTTATGTCCATAGTTTTCTTGAATACCATTTCTGAGATTCCATCCTTCAGTACAGCATATATAAGCAGAATCGTCCAATACAGTATTAGAGCTCTAAGAAGCGGTCTGGTAGATTAAACTGTCGAAACCGCTGGGAGGTTTCACTACTGATGAGCCAAGCCCTCCCAATATTTTTCCATCGCAGTAAGGACAGTAGAAGTTTGTTTTATATATAAAAGAAACATTCGTGCGTTAATGCTGTCATTCCTTACATTATAATATACACTTTTTACATTAAAGAAAACTAATTTGCATAATATGGAGTTACAACATGATGGTAATAATCCTATCATCACTATTGGTAATACTAATAAGGGAATCTAGTCATACATAATATGATTAACATTTGTGAAAAATAGTACAAGTGTGATATTGTACTGGGATAAGGTGCATAAATTATGAAAAAGGCATCTCCTTATCGTGAAACTGAAAGTTGCTGATGGCTTGCGCCATCTATCGGATTAAATATCAACTATTCTCTCGTTGATTTTTAATTATTCCAGAATCTGGAATGATTAACATTTGTTGTTGTAATTATCATTAGGCAGTCATTTACTCGGGAAGAACCCGTGTGAGCCAGTCCTTCTATCTCCAATGTCAAATACAGTTTTTGTCGTTTGCTGGCCTCAGCCCAGTGTCCGGGAATTAAAACAACTTCAGCAGTTAGAGATTTCTTTCCAAGCCACTTGTTCCCCGGTAATGTTTAAATTCCATCTCTCCATTTGTCACTGCTGTCAAAATAAATGTCTTTCTGAGGACACCTTATTTAGTTTTATTCATTATTATTATTACAATAATAGACAAAACTTAAGGAAGTGGAAAGTTTTGATGTCGCCGGTCGTCTATTTAAGGAGACATAGGTAATTTTGTTCACACTTGGTTATCTCGTGTGTCTTCAATAAAGGTCACTGTAATATATTTCAGAGTTATTGTCTGAATCCCGATATACATGGTAAAAGGTACAACTTCCTTAAGTTTTGTCCATGAGTGTATATTGGTTAACTCGTGTGTCTTCAATAAAGGTCACTGTAATATCTTTCAGAGTTATTGTCTGAATCCCGATATACATGCTGAAAGGTACAACTTCCTTAAGTTTTGTCCATGAGTGTAGTGATCTCGTATGTCTTCAATAAAGGTCACTGTAATATCTTTCAGAGTTATTGTCTGAATCCCGATATACATGGTGAAAGGTACAACTTCCTTAAGTTTTGTCTGTTTGTTAAATGACTCTGGAAGACACTCCCTGGTTACTTAGTTGATACTCTTGTGTACTCACTCTTGTTTGATTTTTTATCTCTTTGTGGAGACTCCGGAACAACGAAGCTATGGAAGACGATGCTTTTGTTGCTGTTTACCACGTGCTATACCTTCCATGTAAGCCATGCTGGAAGTTACAATCTCAGAATTCACCAAAAAAACAAAAACAAAATCGATTCCAAAAGTCACATTATCAGCGAAAATTGCTGTTGTTAGCATTCATCAAGTTGACTCTTGGTGACCATATGCGTGGACAAATATTCTCTAAATAAGATTAGACATTTGTTCCATATAAAATGAAAGGATTTAAAAGCACGAATGTTTCTTTTATACATAATACAAACTTCTACTGCCCTTACTGCGATGAAAAATATATTGGGAGGGCTTGGCTCATCAGTGGTGAACCCTCCCAACGGTTTCGCTAATTTAATCCACCAGACCGCTTTTCAGAGCTCTAATACTGTATTGGATGATTCTGATTATATACGCAGCACTGAAGGATGGAATCTCAGAAATGGTTTTCAAGAAAACTATGGACATGAGCTTATAGGACAGTAGAATTATATTCAAATATTTGCGTCGAGCAATGCTCTTCCGCAAACAATAAAGACAAGGCCAGTTAGGCATAAATTAACACAAAGCAATAACGCGCCATCTATACATATAAAATGAAAGGATTTAAAAGCACGAATGTTTCTTTTATACATAATACAAATTTGTTGCATATAGGTTTCTCAGCAGGGTTTGATACACAGAAGTGATTTGCCTTCTACCATCCATGTCGTTGGTCAAATATATTTGGTTCTTCCGCCCTTTGGAGCGATTTCTCTCCCAACAGCCCGAAACGCGTACGTGGTTGGCTTTTCTTGTTTTATCGACAAAATCTTGTGAATTTTTCTTTTAACTCAGCAATTAGTTGAAATTTATTCCGATAGATGGCATATCCATCAGAAACGTTCATTTGTGCAATCAGGAGATATTATTCAATTAAAGGTAAAGACTCTTCTAGTAAGGTATATCAATTAAGAAGGTTCAGAAGATGAGTTTCTTTTATATATTTATATTTTCTATTTATATATACTAAATAGTATAGTTATATTTTTGCCTGTCGAAGGGTTTTTACCCGAAAGCTTGTAGCGTTTTTACAATAAAAGAAACTCATCTTCTGAACCTTCTTAATTGATATATATATTATTCACTTTATTTTATCACCTGACTTCGGGATAATAGTAAAAAATATCAACGATTCGTTTATATTTATTCCGATAGATGGCGCAGGTTATCATCAACTCTCATTATTACGATCAGGATATGTTTTTTTTTTTCTTTTTTAATTCTATTTCTGACAAAGCATTACAATTTTGTTTACGTTTTCTCTCTCAACGTTGTCCAATATTGTTGTCTAGACGGAATGGGTTGTTGTTGTTTAGCCGCGAGTAGAAAACCAAAATGTTTTAATAGAATTTTGAGATAAAAAACTTCCTTTGTATCGCGAACTTTTTTATCGTCGCGGAATGGAGGTCGGCGTTGAAAGATAAAAAAAAAAAAAAACGATGACAACCCGAGAGATCTTCGTTTGTGGAAAAAAACAACTCATTGTGAAGTTTACCCCCAGTAAAAAAAAAATGTTTTTCTATAAAATGCTGGAATTGAGGTTTTTTTTTTCTCCAAATATGTAAACCTCGACAGTTGCGATGTCAATCCTGTAATTGTGGATGATCTCTCTTTTTAATAAATATATAAATGGAAACTTTTTAACCACGATTTTTTTTATTCGATCAAATAAAATATACTTCCTACTGTCCTTACTGCGATGGATTAATATTGGGAAGGCCTGGCTCATCAGTGGAGAACCCTCCCAGTGGTTTCGCCAGTTTAATCTACCAGACCGCTCTGCTACTATTGTATTGGGATGGTCTGCTTATATAGCCGGTACCGTAGTATAAATACTATCGCAGTGTTTTATTATATTTTCCAACGAAAAAGTTGGGTACATCCGCATTTCGATAAGTGGAAGTTTTTTTTTTTTTGCTTATCCCAAGTACACGTGGTACAGGCCATGATAATCATGGTGGGTAAAAGAATGCGACTGATTTTACTGTAAGTGCACCACATGTCTACACATGTGAAAAGCAGTTCGACTTTGCACTTACAAATGTGCCAGAGCCCCGTTTGTTTACTTTCACTCGCTGGTGTGGTTGGACTTTTGCAAGAATCGGGGGCCATTGAAACATTTTTTTTTTTTTAGAGGGAAGTATATATTTGGGCTAAATACACTCTGTAACAAAAACACCGACGGATCAATAAATAGCTGTCAGATTGGCACAAACATTGGTGTATGTGAAGTTCATGTAAATAGGGTAATGGATTAAATTTACATATAACAATTAATTATATTATTCCGGAGTTTGATCGTCACAAATATGGTGACATTTGAAGAATTGTCCCCACGTATAGGACACTTAGTGACAGCGTAGAGACATTATCTTGTGATGTCCTTAATAGGTGTAATTTTATAAATTTACATTTTAATTAATTACCGCACGTATTTACATATACCCGACGCTATGCAAATCAAAAGGCTGCTGTTCTAGGTGACACCGTAAAGACATTATCTTGTGATGTCCTTAATTGGTGTAATTTTATAAATTTACATATTAATTAATTACCGCACGTATTTACATAAAGCCGACGCTATGCAAATCACAAAGCTGCTGTTCTAGGTGAGTGAATGTTGATTGGATCCGCACGTTTTATGTCTAACCAATAGGGTGGAGTTTGGGTACTGTACAAATTTCTGGCCACACTCTGCCTGTTAATATAGCCTTTTCAAAACACTGATATCTTAGCCATTATAAAAAATAAGAACGTTGTGGAAAAAGCTTTTTTTATTTTTAACTTTAAATATTGATATTAAACCCGAATGTACCAGTGTAAACATTTATATAAATGTACCAATGATTTAAAACTACACTCATGGACAAAACTTAAGGAAGTTTTACCTTTCAGCATGTATATCGGGATTCAGACAATAACTCTGAAAGATATTACAGTGACCTTTATTGAAGACACACGAGATAACCAAGTTTTAACAATATTGATACTGTCTCCTTAAAAAAAAAATTACGACTGGCGACATCAAAAACCTTCCACTTCCTTTAGTTTTGTCTGTGAGTATATATATCACTACACTATGGAAATATGAACGACTGCCACCTATCAAACTATGCAAATCAATACCAGACTTCGCTATTCTGGCAATCCCTAACTGACAGTGTTCACATCTACACTTTGCTATTTCAATGAAATAAAAGTTTTATAAATAAACATTTCCATTCCTCGTTTAAAACAAGATTAAATGGCAATTTGTATATCCATGATAAATTATACAATATTTTATCGTAAATTCAAATTATAATTAATTAAAAAAAACTTCATCAATTTATATTTAAATGATATATAGACGTTTCTAAAATTATTTCCAAAAGAACAAACGTATGTAATTATATTTACATATTTCCTTGTTATTTATGCAGATAGAAATTTCACAGAAGCTATTTTACCCTTCGTGCATAATTTAAATTGAAGCAAATATCCGGCGAACTCATTAATTTCTCTATTCTATGTATTATATTTAAATACACAATATTAGCTATGAAGCGGAAAGTACCTAAAAAAAATATTTATTTTTCCAAAAAAAAACGTGAATTTCCAACTTGATTTGTTCCCGAAGGAGAGAAATATTTCAGTGATCGACCAGGTTTATCAACGCCGATAAAACGGCAATATTTATTTAGCAACCCTGCAGCTTTCCTACACGAATCGATTAGGTGAAAAATGAAATTTGATCTTTTTTTATCGATTTTATTTTATTTTTCAATTTTCTTAACTAAATAGAGTCAAACAGATATTTTAAATATTCAATTTCTCTAATCTTAAAACGATTTTTCGTTCTCCTTGAAAATGATGATTTACTACATGGCAGTTGGAATTAAAATTTTGAGAAATTTAGTTTTTCTGAGATTGTTCCATTTAAGTATGTTTGGATTAAATGGAAGTGTATGAACAACTTGAACATGTGACACCCAGTGTCTGGCCATATAGTACTGTACCTTTTACATCGTCGACAGCCTTGACCCAAGATCGGATCCCACAATGGGAACTTTTTCTGAAGAAAAGAATTTGTTCTTTAATGGTACTCGATTCTTGAAAGAGTCCAACAAACCCCACCATCGAGTACAAGTTACCAAACGGGGCTCTGGCACGCTTTTAATGGCAAAATTCGAACGGCTTGCTACGTGTGTAGACATGTGGTGTACTTACAGTAAAACAAGTTGCTAACAACCAATCATGAGTATCATGGCCTGTAGCACATGTATTAGGGATAAAAACTGTATTGTAATTAGTTAATAAAAACGTTATGTCTTTACTATTTGAAAAGAAAACAAGTATGTGTGTGCTGTTGAGATACGGCCTGCATTACACTGACGAAGGCCAATAACCCGAAACCCGTACGTTATCTTTCGTTATATCTCACGTTATCTTGATTTATCAGGAAAAGGGATACAGACGCCATTTTTAAAATCTTTTTTTTTAATGGTTATTCTGATAGATCAATCTTTTGATACTCTAGTAGCTGTATATTTGGAAGATTTTCCTTTGTCTGATTTATTTTTATTAATGAGTTTCATAAAAATGCTTCAGAAAGTATGCAAATATATATATCTAAATTAAGAAAAAGGCATCTCCTTATAGTGCAACTGAAAGTTGCTAATGGCTTGCGCCATCTATCGGAATAAATATAAACTATTCTCGTTGATTTTTAATTATTCCAGAATTGGCCAAATACCCATTCTTGATTAATCAAGAAAAGCTAACCACGGACGCGTTTCGGGCTGTTGGCCCTCATCAGCGTGGTGCAAGCTGTACCTCAACGACCAAAAAATATTTAGTCATTAAGGCATCCTGAAAAATCATGAAACGGGTAGTTAAGGCCAGAATTGCGTGAGAACGCTACACAATGTGAAAAAATAGTACAAATGTAATATTGTACTGGGATAAGGTGCATAAATTAAGAAAAAGGCCTTAAAAAGGCCCGTTTCATGATTTTTCAGGATGCCTTAATGACTAAATATTTTTTGGTCGTTGAGGTACAGCTAGCACCACGCTGATGAGGGCCAACAGCCCGAAACGCGTCCGTGGTTAGCTTTTCTTGATTAATCAAGAATGGGTATTTGGCCAATTCTGGAATAATTAAAAATCAACGAGAATAGTTGATATTTATTCCGATAGATGGCGCAAGTCATTAGCAACTTTCAGTTGCACGATAAGGAGATGCCTTTTTCATAATTTATGCACCTTATCCCAGTACAATATTACATTTGTACTATTTTTTCATATATATATCTGTAAAGTGTGTTTGTGATCGTCAATGTTCCCTAGAAAGTATGTTATTATTCTATTAAACATTTTCAAGAAATTATGCAATTATATATATTGTATTAAAATGTACATGTAAATGTTCTAGAAAACATGAAATATCAAAAATAAAACTCTAACACCTATTTTTTAAAAATACTTTTAAAAATCCAAATATCAGACAATTATTAATTCCTAAAATATAAGAATGACGTATCCTTCCAGAAAATGCGGTTTTTTCACTTCAAAACATCTTCTTACATATTATTTTCAAATGAAAATTGCCATGTGTAAATAGTGTTCAGATATAATCAATTTGCATAACCGCCTTTATATGTATATATGGGATTTAATTAAAACTCTTATTTTTCCTCACCGAGTTGATTCACACAAATTTTCTATTACAAATAGAGTTTTTAATTGGATAGTTGGTTTATACATTTTTGTTGGTGACGCTATAAAAAGAACCAACTCGCAGTAATGTGTTTACTTTCCTTGGGAAATATGCAAATAAATTTCCTAGAACTCCACACTTTCTCTCAACATAAAAGCTTCTAAAAAGTTTATTCAAATTTTCTATTGGCTTTTATTAGGCAGTGGATCCTTTGAAATTAGCTTCTGATGTTTTTTGTTCCATATATGCAAATTCCTTGTCGTTAGGAGCGCTTTGCTCTCTGGAGCAAAAAAAAAAAGAATCCGGCGCTCTGAAAGAAAGTTTCAAATAAAGTGTACACATCGCAAATGGATTTTTATAGGAAAAAAAAAAACTTTGATAAAAAAATAGCGCTTAAATATCTCTTTTTTTTATAAGTTTTGTCTTTGAAAAACGAGCAAAACTTTTGCCGATTCTTATGTCCTTCGGAAGTTAATTTTTAATTTTTTGACTTCTGGAAACTTTTTTGGGTAAAGTTTGGTTCGTTTTATAAAATGTTGTTTGGATAAATCGATTGGCCAAAATGTGAGGTGCGCGTTCGCTACCAAATGTCCCTTCCAGTCTGATTGGTTATTTGCCCCTCCGACCCCATCTGGTGCATACCTACCGCAATGCTGGTATTTCAGAAAGGATCCTGTGCCCTGATTGTGTTTTAATGCGTTAATTACACAAGTGTATGTAAAAATAATTTCATATTTACATATGTCCCAGCTCTGGCGCAGGTTTATTAACAAATAAACGTATTTGCATTTATATATCTCTTTGATGGTTAGCTTTTCTTGTTAATTCCATATATTGGCCAAATTTAGGAAATTTTATAATGCACTCATTTAATAGTTTTTCCGATAGATGGCGCTCAGCAACGTTTAGTTACACAATCAGGAGATGCTCTTTCGTGATGTTCGCATTTGTCAATCGTCTTCTTATTTGCAGAGAATCATAGCAGTTAGGCCAACATATTTACATCACCCACACAGCTATGCAAATATCCAACATTGCCCATATATACATACTAGCCGAATGACCCGGGCAACGCCCGTGTTTTACCCGATTGAATGTTTTGATTCAAATACTATTTGTTGCAATTCTACCGCCTACCGCCCGCCATGCGCGCGCACAGGGAAGTCACGTGCTCGCCGGCAGCCAACGGGCGCGCGCCGCCGGCAGGTGGCGCAGCAAACGATGACACGTGATCGTAGCCGACCAATAGGAGGGCGCTGGCAAACCGTGACAGAGTCGGCCGGCCCGATGACTGATTGATGACGGATTAGGAAAGACGCTCGTAATTGTATATAGAATTCTCTCTTTGTAAGTCTCCTATCAGGAAAAATCAACCTCTCTATTTGCATAACTAAACTACTTCCCTCCATCACTATGCAAATATATAACATAAACACATAAATTTTTGCCCGCATATATACATATTCTCGTATGTTTACTGTCAGACAAACCAACCTATTTGCATATAGCTAAACCACCTTATCTCCATATCTATCGTGATAAATAAAGACCTAACAAAGAACTGGGTCCGAGGACGACGATAGAGAGATAAATAAATAAAAAGATTTAATTAATGACAAAAAATCCGAGTATTTAAGAATCAATTAAAGAGAATCGTTTAAGTTGCATACAAACTTCCCCGAGCGGTTTATTTATCTGTCCATAGCTCCCAGGGGGGGTACAGCCCCTCAATTAAATATTTAATTAGTTTTTTATCTATTCCCCATCTGTCGGGGTATATTGAGTCATAAACTGTGGCTCCAGGAGTCGTATTGAAAGGAGAGGCCATTGATGTGGCATCTCTCTCCACTGACGGTCTGCCCCGCGCACAATTCCTATATTGTAACTTTCGTAAAAGTTTGGTGTAATTATAAGGCAATATAACGCCCATCTATATATCACTCATATACAAAACTTAAAGGAGTGGAAAGTCTTTGATTTCACCGGTCGTCTTTTTTTTTTTTTTTTTTTAAGAAGACAAAGGTTGTTCACATTTGGTTATCTCGTGTATCTTCAATAAAGGTCACTGTAATCTCTTTCAGAGTTATTGTCCCTATATACATGTTTAAAGGTACAATTTAAGTTTTGTCCATGAGTGGATATATGCAAATAAAGTCAGTCGAGCCTAACGCCATCCACCGCACCAATCTCGACGCCAAGAGAGAAATGATGATCATCAGTCTGGTCTCAGGCTGGAAGACATGTTGAGCTGATGTTACACACCGCGGTGGACATATTATCAATGACCAGTCACCTCTCCCGTCAAAATAGACGCTGAAACTAAGCGCTATCTATCGACCGTCTCCGCAAGCAAGCGGACTCAGTTCAGTGACAAATCTACAACATGTACGTACATATAGGTATTTAAAATAGAGAAATCCATAAATAAATCTTTAAATAAAAAGACATATATTGGATCAAAATATCATTTATTTTACCAATATTTTAGTTGGCTGAACGCCAACCTTTATCAAGGTATTATAACATATTAAAGTGTGTCAACAACAACCTAAATATATATATGTGTATACCAAAATGTGTACCCTTCCCTTCAAAAATACATTAAAACATTTTTGTTCATCACCCCAGTACAAAATGTAAAGATGATGATAAAGAATAAACCACAACACCAGTTTTAACAAATTCAGACAATAATCCAACAACCTGTATACCATGGTTTCGGGGCGATGGCCTTCATCAGTACAGTGACGGCTTCTATTTCATAACATTCTACGAGAGTGGGTTATGTGTTTTGTGCTTGTTATTAAAGTTTAAAACACATTTAAACTTTATATATTTTATTCAATGAAGATCAAAAATACATAAACATCACAATTAATTATATATCATAACTACATAACATTAATTATGAAAAAGGCATCTCCTTATCGTGCAACTGAAAGTTGCTGATGGCTTGCGCCATCTATCGGAATAAATATAAACTATTCTCGTTGATTTTTAATTATTCCAGAATTGGACAAATACCCATTCTTGATTAATCAACTTTCAGTTGCATGATAAGGAGATGCCTTTTTCATAATTTAAACACCTTATCCCAGTACAATATCATATTTGTAAAAAAATTTTCACATTATGCAACATTAAGCCAGCTATTTTCAGTTTTGTTTTTGTCACCGGTCCAATATTTTTATTTTCACAGACTAAATTATGAGATTAATTTATAAATGAAATATTATGCAAAACAACTATATACATCATTACAAAATCACACACACACAAACCTTTATTAAGACACACAGGTCTTACAGAGGATTCTCCTTGGGGTTACAAGACGGAGAAGCCTATGAAAGTGGGAAATGTACAAAGGGGTAAAAATGGAGAAAGATTATATACACATGATAAATATATACAGATTATTATTTGAATGATCCTATGGAAAATAAGAATATGGATTTGGAAGAAAAAAAAAATTGGAAATATGGTCATTACAAAATCAATCGAATTTGATGATGAGAGAGATGATGATTGAGAAAGATGTTTATGAAACCCGTAGTTCTCACACTTCTGTGAATTGACTTTTTAATTAATTTATTTTTTTACTCTCAGAAATATACAGCGAACCATTCACATTTCCCCCATCTTTAATAAGCAAATATAAATAAAGAAAGAAGCCAAATATTTAAACATAATATATTGATGGGGAAAGGTCTAAATGAGGATTCTAAATTTAGTTTGCTCCTTTTTTGTGTGTGTGTTGAAATAATTTCTCTTTTTTAATCTATAAATTTTATAATTTCGAAATTTCCATATATCTAATGAAGGGGGGTTATTTGCTAAATCACATATTGATTAATATAGCTTTTTTATAAAAAGAGAAGTTGTTTTTTAATACTTTTTTTTTTCAAGAAATGTTGCATAAATCGATGAGGTAATTACAAAACCTCTCTAAAACACTGAACGGATAAAAAAACGATATTTCATAGCGCGGCATAAAATTTATTTATCTTTGGGGTAATACACGATAGAGTCTTTTTGCCGTTTCTTTCTTCTGTTGAACAACGAGAGAGCAAAGAAAATAATTGGAAAATTCCATTATATATACGTTTTATGCTGGGTAACTTATGTAAATATTGTGTTTATTACATATCTCCATATATGTAAATATTGTGTTTTATTACATATCTATATATATATGTAAATAGAATTATAGAAATTATTTTCTTCATTCCCTATAGACAAAATTATTTACATATTGTTTATTTTTCGCAACAAAAAAAATGTCCCATCTCTTGAAATCTCCTTACATAAATATTAATGCCTTTTTTAATCTCTCGAATTAAAAAAAAAGAAATTTTCATATTCACAGAAAAAAATATATAAAGTATTTATTTATTCCATAACTAATATTTAGAGTATATATATTTTTGTTCTCTCTGAACGGTTATGAATATGATTTTTTAATAATCTTTTAAAGCTGCAATTAATTATAATAAAACTATAATATCATATTTGTTAAATATCAAAAGATTTGAATATTTGATTATTCACACATACTTATTTACATATTTTAAATTTTCAATTAATGCTCTAGCTTAGAATTTCATTTCTAAAATGTTATATTCAAAAATCAGGGTTAATTAAAAGAAAATGGCGCCGTTGCATCAATCAGACGAACAAAATGATATTAATAACCCGCGTTTTTTTCCCCCTGCAGACGAACCCCGAAGTATTCCATCAAATCGAGGCAGAAGATGAATCGGCCCCCTGAGAGCTCGGCAAATGTTACCAAAAGATGGTAATGGAGAGGGATAGAATTCGTCTGGCAGCCAATAATTATTTTGGGCGCGAAAATTCAGGAAAATGGCGAATAATTCCAGGTGACTTGTGGCGGAATTTTCCCTCTCCTAATTATCAATTCCCCTCATTAAGAATTGGATGGATAATTTGTGATAATTTCGAGTGCACTTAATTGGTATTAATCCTTTTGAATTAGCTAGCAATAATTTTAAAAGTGAAAATAATGAAGCCAAGTTTTGGAAAAGCTTTCATAAAGTAAAAAAACTTTTTTTCTCTCTCTCTTTGATACAACAATTTATTTAAAAATTTGCTAATGACTATTGGTTTGGTCTTATAGCTCATTAAGTTTTTATTCGATTATGTAATTGCACGGAATAATTTAGGCAATATTTATTGAATAATAATTATGTTCTTTCTAGCGTGTGTATCTTCTGAATATAATGTTCTGTTTTTACTGTTTACTACCATATGACGACTCTGTACTTGAATTCTTTTTTCCATTGTTATCCCTAGTACACGTGGTACATGCCATGATAATCATGGTGGGTAGAAGTTGGCGAATGTTTTTACTGTTTGCTACCATATGACGGCTCTGTACTTGAATTGTTTTTATTATTATTGTTGTTATCCCTAGTACACGTGGTACAGGCCATGATAATCATGGTGGTGGGTAAAAGTTGGCGAATGTTTTTAATGTTTACTACCATATGACGGCTCTGTACTTGAATTGTTTTTATTATTATTGTTGTTATCCCTAGTACACGTGGTACAGGCCATGATAATCATGGTGGTGGGTAAAAGTTGGCGAATGTTTTTAATGTTTACTACCATATGACGGCTCTGTACTTGAATTGTTTTTATTATTATTGTTGTTATCCCTAGTACACGTGGTACAGGCCATGATAATCATGGTGGTGGGTAAAAGTTGGCGAATGTTTTTAATGTTTACTACCATATGACGGCTCTGTACTTGAATTGTTTTTATTATTATTGTTGTTATCCCTAGTACACGTGGTACAGGCCATGATAATCATGGTGGTGGGTAAAAGTTGGCGAATGTTTTTAATGTTTACTACCATATGACGGCTCTGTACTTGAATTATTTTTATTATTATTGTTGTTATCCCTAGTACACGTGGTACAGGCCATGATAATCATGGTGGGTAAAAGTTGGCTAATGTTTTTAATGTTTACTACCATATGACGGCTCTGTACTTGAATTGTTTTTATTATTATTGTTGTTATCCCTAGTACACGTGGTACAGGCCATGATAATCATGGTGGTGGGTAAAAGTTGGCTAATGTTTTTAATGTTTACTACCATATGACGGCTCTGTACTTGAATTGTTTTTATTATTATTGTTGTTATCCCTAGTACACGTGGTACAGGCCATGATAATCATGGTGGTGGGTAAAAGTTGGCGAATGTTTTTAATGTTTACTACCATATGACGGCTCTGTACTTGAATTATTTTTATTATTATTGTTGTTATCCCTAGTACACGTGGTACAGGCCATGATAATCATGGTGGGTAAAAGTTGGCTAATGTTTTTAATGTTTACTACCATATGACGGCTCTGTACTTGAATTATTTTTATTATTATTGTTGTTATCCCTAGTACACGTGGTACATGCCATGATAATCATGGTGGGTAAAAGTTGGCGAATGTTTTTACTGTTTACTACCATATGGTAGTACCGGCTCTGTACTTGAATTCTTTTTTATTATTATTGTTATCCCTAGTACACGTGGTACAGGCCATGATAATCATGGTAGAAGTTGGCGACTGCTTTTACTGTAAGTGCACCACTTGTCTACATATGTGAAAAGCAGTTCGACTTTGCACTTACAAATGTGCCAGAGTCCCGTTTGGTTACTTGCACTCGCTGGTAAGGTTGGATTTTTGAAAGAATTAGGGGACCATTGGAGCATGTTTCTTTTTAATTATAAAAAAAAAAGTGTACTTGAAGTCTTCCAAGACACAACCCACTGTACAGTTGACCTTCCCTGATGTTGTTTCTAACCACGGAGTTTTCTGTCTTTTGAAGATCTTCCAGTTTCTCTCTCTCTCTCTCTCTTTTGTGTAATATTCTAATAAAGGTAAAAATTTCAGGCTTTCATGGAAAACTTTCTTTCCTAAATCAACAACAACAGCAGCTTTATTAGGACATTTCAGGAATAAAAACCTCTTTTCAACATTGTCTCGAGGATGGAATATTCCAACCTAATATAACCAAATATTTTATTAAAATTTTACACAAATAAATTTACAGGCAATGCGCTTCTTTTAAATATCATCAAATATTATCTCTACAGACCTTACTGCAATGATATGAGTTATTGAATGAGAGGGCTTGGCTCATCAGTAGTGAACCCTCTCAGCGGTTTCGCCAAATTAATCTCTAGACCGCTCTACTATTGTATTGGATTGGTTTGGATGCCAGTAAATTTATTTGTGTAAAATTTTAACGATAGATGGCAATTAAATTTAATTTACTAATATATATTTGTTATGAAAACATATTTTGCGGAAGAGCTTTGCTCGATGCAATACCTTGAAATTATATGTATGTACCTCTACAGACCTATAAGCTTATGTCCATAGTTCACTAAACACCCCTAAGCTGCCTTCCATAGAAAATACAGGGTATATTCCAAACCAATCCAATACAATGTTTCAATTATCATGAACTAGGTTGCTCTTGTTGAGCGGTACCTATTAATGTGATTTTGAACTGAAATCCAATACAATAGTAGAGCGGTCTAGAGATTAATTTGCGAAACCGCTGAGAGGGTTCACTACTGATGAGCCAAGCCCTCTCATTCAATAACTCATATCATTGCAGTAAGGTCTGTAGAGACAAAATTTGATTATATTTAAAAGAAACGCATTGCCAGTAAATTTATTTGTGTAAAATTTTAACGATAGATGGCAATTAAATTTAATTTAATAATATTTTATCTCGACAATTTTTCTGAAAATTTCGCTTTTGGTTCTGATTCCTTGTAAAAAAAAACTTCGTTAATTCTTTCTGTGTCCAAGAGAGAGAGATATTCTCAGATTTTCTTTCAATAAAGAACTAATTTTTAAAAGAAAATTTCTTTTTGACATTGTATCACACTTGAGTATAGATTATCCGAACCTGTACAATCTGCAATAAGGAAGAAACAGGACATCTTCTCTCGTGGTGTATGAGGCAGCAGGGTTTAAACCAAAATCCACCTTGATCAATGGTCTCCAAAACATCGTCGGGAAAATTAGGAAAGACAAACTTCAGGATGACACAGCAATTTTATTCAAGGCAAGAACAAACTATGAATAATAAACAAAAGATAATCAATGAGGGAAGTTTACAGAGTAGCAAAATATAAACATAAAAAATTATACTCTATTAATAAAAAAAAAATGAATACTTTGTTACAATATAATATGGTACAATTTGGATTATAAACACAAGGCTATAAGACTAAAAACAAATAAATAATGTGTGACGTTTCAGTAACAGCGTTGTTACCATCATCAGACAAAAGACATCAAAATACCATTCAGTACTTTTGTCTGATGATGATAATAACGCTGCTACCGAAACGTCACACAATATTTATTTATTTTGATTTGGTTTTATTACCTTTTATAGGGGAATGTAATAAAAGTCGTCTAACCCTTGTAGATTGAGAAAGTGTTGTTTTGTTGATGATTGACAGACTTCTCCTTTAAATGTATTATTTATTATACATACATTACAATAAGAAAACACAATAAGTACAAAAGATAAGAGTGGCTATATATTTTTTCTAGTCAAGTTTTGTTCGTCACTTTTAACAACAACAACAACTTTTTTTATATTAGGTTATCATCATCTCCAATCTCACAGAATATATATTTTTATAAAATTAAATATTCCAACAGAAAGAATCATAAGTGTGTATATATACAAGTAAGTGAAGACCAAATATAAATGAATTACGTCACAGCAACCTTACTCTGATAAGGACAGTCACCCTGATAACGAAAGCACACGCTGTGACCAAACATCCAGTGTGCGTGACCAGATCTAATCACAGACACAAAAGCCTTTATTAAGACACATAGTTATATACGTGGATTTAAGTCTGCAGATGAAAAGAATAAAAAAGTAAAAGCCAATCACATTAAACGGTAATAAAATTATATAGAGAGGAAAACCTAATTAAGATAAACATAAATAGATCCAATCAGTGCATCGATCTAGCAATATATCCTTGGGCGACATGCCAAGGTTTGTTGACGCTGTAAATATGTAACTTTTCTACCCACTCTACCTATTTATAAGCTACCTCTCCCTTCAAAAACCACCGTCTCCGCCATATAGCAGTCAGTACCACAACACCAGCTTTGGTAAATACAGAACGTCCACATGGAGATCGTGGTTTCGGACTTATAGTCGTAGTTAGTCCAGAACGGACCTTGATTTCATGTAATCCGCAAAGGATTAATGAAATCAACAGAATTTGCGGTCTGAGATAACGCGTAGATTTTGAAGGGAGAGGTGCCTTTTTCGTTTTATCCCCTTCCCCCGACAAATTCTTTTTTTTTTTGCTTATCCCTAGTACACGTGGTACAGGCCATGATAATCATGGTGGGTAGTTAGCGACTGCTTTTTACTGTAAGCGCACCACATGTCTACACATGTGAAAGCAGTTCGACTTTGCACCCGACAAATTCTAACTGCCGATAGTCAAAAGTTGTAGCGGTTTGGCAGATATAAACTGGCAACACTGCTATGGGAATTGGTAAAAACCTTCATAAAGTTGATAGACTAACACCATCTATCGGACGAATTAAAGCTCATTGAAGTCTTTAGAGCAATTCCTATATAATGTGTTTTATTTATATCATTCTAATTTGCATATTGCAAAATTTTATACGTAAATTTTTAGTGTAAATATTCGTTTTTTATTTATTCTGTTTTATTTGTTTGGGTTTTTTTTTTTTTAATTCTTGGCTTCAGCCCGATATTCCGAGAATTAATATATATATAATTAAAAAGGCATATTATTGGATCAAAATATCATTTATATATGCCAATATATACCTTTTTAATTAAAGATTTATCTATGGATTGCTCTATTTTCAAAATAATATGTATATGTCGTATTAAGGTATATCTTTGAATAATTATAAATTTAAAACTCTAAATTTGTATATAAGAAATAATAGACGCGACAAAAAGAAACGCAGCCATTTTCTCTTTGTTTATTATTCAACCTCCATTTTTCTCCCTCTTACCCCTCGGGTCGTTGGTCAAAAAATTATATACAAGCATTGGCTATTTACTCTTTGATTATAGATATTAAAATATATGGATATTAAAATATATGGATATGGATATTAAAATATATGGATATGGATATTAAAATATATGGATATAAAAATAAAAAATGTGTTGACTATTTACAAGTAGTGTGGGAATTATATTGCAGTGAACCTGCGTGGGGGTGCGCAAGATGAAATTCGTAGCTGCACAGTCTAGATAAAATTTTTAATTTTCTCTGAATTGAAAATATCCTAACGAGGTTATGATATACTATTGATATTTTAAACTGTTATTTATTACATCTTTATTATCTAATAAGTCGATAGGATTCGAACAGTGCGGGGTTAAAAAGCTAAGACTACGGATGGTAGATCTCTCGGCCACGACTGCTCACTTTGAATATGTTCATATCTTTCTTCATCCTACGATCCCTATTCCTGGCTTCTCCAGCTTTAAATATACTTAAACCATGTTCAGCCTTCTTCAACGGGGCCATATGTCATAATATATGCTCTTCCAGGAATAATAAAGTAAGCCTACAGTCGATCCAGAGAGAGACGGGAGGGTGTCACGTTAGACAGCAGGACATTCCAAAAGGGGCTCCTGGGGGCCGTCACTTGGCACCTCGGGACTTTGGACAGTTGGTGATTGTGTTCGACGCGAGCGTCCGCCCGGCGACAGCCGGGTCCGCCATCTTGATAACGTTGTCTGTGTACTTTTTCCTATGATATACTCGCACATTGAGTTTACGACTCACTCAATGGAAGTACATAGGTCAAAGCACTACAACCAAAATTTACTTCTTTTTTAAAAAGGATGATCTCTAATTCGAACTAACATTTGAAGTGCACATTTTAGGATAGGTTTTACCGAACATCGATTTTCGAAACTAACCGATGGGGTTATACCATATCTTAGAGGATGATGTGTTCGAAAACCCCAAAATTTTCTTTTTTCTTTTAACCCTCGATAGTTTATCTTATAAAAACGCTTATACTAATCCTATAGTTGTTCTATCGTATTGCTATATACGTAATTTAACTTATTACTATTGTCCTAAATATATCTGTAGGCCTTTACATCTTGTCTGTCCTACACCAGACAAAACGAACGGAGGTATGCGGGGTTGTTATACCCGACTAACGATAAGCGCTAGCCTCTGCATATTGTAAGGTGGCTAAAGATATTTATAGCTATTTAAACCCACACACGCATTAAGTGTTTTTATGTTCACATTTTAAAGTAATATATTCAAGTATTCAAGGTCATATATCATTTGAGTTTATGCTTGATTAAAATTATCATATCGCCTCATATAGTCCAACATTACATTTATATACAAATTTATATATTCCACTATTCTAACGGTACATTTTATCAAGAACATTTTATAAGAAATATGTAGGTTTGTTTGTATGGGTAGAGGCAAGATATAAAACAATAAAGGAAGAAGGTATATACAAGATGCAAAATGAGTATAAAGAATCCAAAATATTATTGTGGTAATTAAAAACAATGGAAATTTTTTAATTCTAAATATAACAGTTTTATACAAAAATGTACACAGAGTGATAACATTATTTATTAACGAGTCTTTATTTAAATAATGTGAAAATTCTTTGGTCGCCAAGGTTGTTGGTATAAAGACATCAGCATTTGAATTAAGTTTACTGTGTAATTTTTCTTTGGTAGCACCCAAATTACTTTCCACCATATTATCGAATGGATTGATTTTAGGGTCTAAGACCAATGTACTGGATTTAGTGTGATTTACTATTGATGAAAAAGTTGGTTTGGATGTTATTGGAAAATCAGGCTTATAAAATTTTTCATCTGTGAAAATACTGTTGTCCAAATGGTTAAACGGTTGTAACCATTTCCTTGGTCTGGAGGAACCCGGATCACCCAAGATATCTGTAGTGAAGTGCCTATAAGGAAATAGAAAATAGTTTTGTCTAGGAGGAGAGTCGGGAAGGTCCGTAGGAGGTGTGATATGGGGAATATTTTCCACATACCTACGAAGTTTTTCTATATTTATAATTTCTGTCTGTAACTGCAAAGGTCTATTTGGTCTATTAATGCGCACTACCTGAGGTGATAGTATTTCCAAGATCTCATATGGGCCTGTATAGTTAGGTTCCAACTTTGGAGTATTCGGATGTCTATAAACTTTCACCAATACTAGATCCCCTGGTACAAAATCAATCTTTTTATGTTTTTGATCGTACATTAGTTTTTCGGCCTTATGCCTTGCTTGGGTCTTTTGTAATGCTATTCTTCTTGCTTCTGAGAGTTCGGGAAATGTCTGAACATGGTTGTTTAAATTGTTTGGGACTATCCCTTTTAATAAATAGATGGGAGGAAATCCCGTCACTGTATGTGGAGTTAGATTGTAGATTCTGGTGACCCTTTCTATCTGTTTGGTCCATGTCTGTTTGGGGTGTTCTAAATGGAGTATCTTTAGTTTCCCTGTTATGGTTGCATTCAATCTCTCGCTCAGACCATTTGACTGTGGGTGATTTGCTGTGGTATACAAGGGTTTTATACCTTGTGAGATTAAAAACCTTCTAAATTGAGCGGATGTAAATGCAGGAGCTCGGTCTGTCAGTAGGTTTTTAGGAATACCTTCCTGAAATACCTTTTTTAGGGTTTGAATATAGGTCAGGGTAGAGGTAGATTTACTAGGAAAAGTCCAACAGTATCGACTCATGTGATCACATATTACATGTAAATAAGCTCGGTTACCACCATACTTAGTAAATCCGGCTACTGTGTCCATTGACATAAGTTCATAAGGTTCCTTCGCGAGTGGTAAGGTACCCATTTCTCCATATGTGGGTCCTTTCGGAGGTTTTACTATTTGGCAAATTTTGCATTTACGGACATAGTTATTTATATCTTTGGTCATACCATCCCAATAATACTGACTAGTGATTAACCTAGTGAGTTGTGTGATTCCTGGATGGTTATACCATTCGTGTGCTTTCTGGAGTAACTTATTTCTTAGTGTATCAGGTACGACTACTCTGGGTACGCCCTTTTTAGTAATAATCGCAAGTCCATCAGTATTGATGAGTGATTGATATTTCTCAGGTACACGATGCTGGTGTCCCTCCAATTGTTGAGCCTCTAGAAAACCGCAAATGGTTGTCTTGATAGCAAGTCTGCCTCGAGTTGTTTTTTACCTTTCAGATAGTGTATGTCAAAAGTGTATGGGCTGAGTCTCAAGGACCATCTAAATAACCTACCTGACGGATTTTTAATATTTTTTAAATAGACTAGAGCTTGGTGATCAGAATAAATGGTGAAATGTCTACCAAGCAGGTACACCCTGAAGTATTCGATAGACTCAATGATAGCTAAACACTCCAGCTCCGAGATGGAGTAGTTCTGTTCATACTTGCGTAGAGAGCGAGAGAAATATTGTACAGGATGTTCTTCTCCATTTTCATCCTTTTGCTTTAGAATTCCGGATATCCCTAATGTACTCGCGTCACAATATAAGAAGCAGGGTAAATCTTCTTTAAAGATATGTAAAACTGGTGATGTAGTTAGGCTGCTTTTCAAATCTTCAAATGCCTTCTGACATTCAAGAGTCCACTTAAAAGGAATATTCTTTTTAAGAAGTATATTTAAAGGCGATCTAAGCTGTGCATAATGGGGAATGAATTTATGATATACATTTACGACACCTAAAAATGACTGTAAAGTTTTAACATTAGTCGGAGGTTGGATGGTTCCTATTACCTGAGTGTTAGTTAGGTGAGGTTTATAAGTGCCCTGTGTGATTTCGTATCCTAGGAAGCTAATGGAGGTCTTACATAATTGACATTTGTTAAGGTTGAGGCGGATATTTTCTGCCCTGCATAGTTGGAAGAATAAACGAAGATGTTCTAAGTGTTCTTCAAAACTATCAGAAAAAATTATAAAATCATCATAGTAGTGTTCTAGAAATTGGAAGTTA
Source organism: Cordylochernes scorpioides (assembly GCA_030710605.1). NCBI lineage: Eukaryota > Metazoa > Arthropoda > Arachnida > Pseudoscorpiones > Chernetidae > Cordylochernes > Cordylochernes scorpioides. Next base: position 1,110,023 of record CP092878.1, on the reverse strand, counting down.
TATTTTCTAAGTATTTGTCCAATAGCTCTCTCGAAGATCTGTGGTGAGCTTCGTAGCCCGAAAGGTAATCTTTTAAACATGTACACTCCTGTGTGGGTGGTGAAGGCTAAATAAGGTCGAGAATCCGGATGGATAGGAACTGTCCAATAAGCGTTGCTCAAATCAAGGCTGGAAAAATACTTAGCTTTCGACAGTTTTTCTATCACTGATTCTATTAATGGTATAGGTTGGGGATCAACTGGAATGTGTTCATTTAATTTTCGAAAATCCACACACATTCTAAATGTTCCATTTTTCTTTTTTACTAGAGTAATGGGTGAAGCATATTCACCTATGGCCGGTTCTATTATATTATTTTTTAACATCTCATTGATTTGTATATCTATTTCTTTCCTATATGTAAATGGAATTCTATACGGTCGCAACCTGATTACTCTATCTGTATTTGGTTTAATCTGTACAGGTTGGATATGCAGGGTAGGAACTTTAAATGGGTCTGTAGGAAATATTTCAGCAAATTCTTTCAATAACCTAATTAACTTAAGGTCTAATAAGTTGTTTATCTTATGATACTTATCAATTAAATCACTGGTTAACTTATTTTCCCCTGGAATGCTTGATTGAGTGGAAAGTGTCTGTTGTAAATGATTAACATAGAGTGGATTACTTCCTGAAGGTGCACAGTGATTATCTAAGATTTGTGTATTAACAATATGAAGGTGTTGGTTTATATTATATTTCCTATCTGGATTTATCACATTGTATGCATCATTTACATAAGCCAAATCTGTTTCAAAATAAAAAAGAGTAGCAGGAATATTTGTGCCTTGTTGACTCACTACATTTCTATTGAAGTCAATTCTAGTTTTTAATTTTTTTAGAGTATATAATCCTATTAGTGCAATTTCATATGGTAGATTAAATATATAAAATTTTAAGCTAACTTTTCTTTTAAAAAAACTGACTGGTAAAATAACATAAAATATAGGTTGGATTGGTCCACTCAATGTATTAATTCTAGAATGCTTATTAACTGAATATTTAGTTATATTTCGAAATATATCTGATGGCAAAATTTTATGCAAATAATCAAAAGATATTAGGTTAATGGTAGAGCCAGTATCCACAAGAAATTTAACATTGAAGGTGAAGATAGATAAATTAAAGAATAGTCTTACATTATGCTGGTCCTTTCCTTGATGAGGGATCACATCCTTGTGATCTGGGTTGATGTCCGCTCGATGTGGCTGGTTCCCTGGGTTCCTTGGGCAGCGTGTTATCCGCGTAGTTGCGAAAGGCAAAACGTCCATCTCCAGGTCGACGAAAAGTTGCTAATTGCCCATATTGTGGCCGGTAATGACCTTGACTAGGCGGGGGAGTGGATTCGGGTTGCCAGCGGTCAAAACCACGCTGTGGTGTCGGTTGTCCTCGAGTTACTGGTCGCTTTTGGATGGTGTTTACATAGTCCAACCATTCTTCAGGCGTCTGTGGGTTCCTGGTGTATATCATTTTCTTCAAATCATACGTTACACCTGCCGTAAGTGCTTCAACAATTTGTTTGTTTGGAAGTGAGTTCTCTAATGCACCCACAACCTTAAAATGGTAATAATCGTTAATTTTTTCTGGCTTTTCCAATTGGTGAGTGAACAATTCTTCCAACGTTGTCTTCTTCTTTGATATATAGATTGTGGACAGTTTCTGTTTGATATTTAAATAAGTCTCTTGTTCTAAGCCCAATCGATAAAATATATTTTTAGCTCCTTCTTCTAAATTTAGAATAACTAAATTTTTTCTGTCTCGTTCATCGTTCGTTGCATCCTCAATGTTACGAAAGAAAATATTTATATCTTGATTGAGGCCAGAGAATGTACTTATATGATTTTTATTTGAGACCGTCTGTTGTTGTATAATTTGTGTTAGTAAATTAATTTGTTCTTTCATTAATTTAAATTCCATATTATCGTTTCTGTCAGAAAAATGAGTGTCGGTATCTGACTTCCTTTTTGGCATTTTTGTGGCGAATGGTTGTAGGCTAAAGGTTAAATCCAATAAAGTTTTAAAAAAAGAAAAAACGTACCGGTTATTATATCCTGTCGGCTAAATACTGTCGTATTAAGGTATATCTTTGAATAATTATAAATTTAAAACTCTAAATTTGTATATAAGAAATAATAGACGCGACAAAAAGAAACGCAGCCATTTTCTCTTTGTTTATTATTCAACCTCCATTTTTCTCCCTCTTACCCCTCGGGTCGTTGGTCAAAAAATTATATACAAGCATTGGCTATTTACTCTTTGATTATAGATATTAAAATATATGGATATGGATATTAAAATATATGGATATGGATATTAAAATATATGGATATAAAAATAAAAAATGTGTTGACTATTTACAAGTAGTGTGGGAATTATATTGCATATATATAAATGTAACATATATGTATATATTAATTATATCAGCATACACGCCATATAGACACAACGTATCACTAATTACAATCAGGTTGTTAATTAATCGGGTCAATGAATGAAAGCCCAATTCCAGGAAATTCCTATTAAATTCCATCCTAATTTGAAAATATTTTTTCCCTAATTTTATTATAGATCTTTGGAGGATGAATTTCTATTATCAATCACCCGAAAATTCTTCTTTTTTTTTTCATTATCCATTCACTGAAAACATTTGTCTCTCTATTGAATATTAAAAATTTCTTTTAAAAAATTAAATTATAAAATGAAAAATACGATTAAAAAAATGGAATTCACGTAACAAAAGGGAAACCTCTTCCTTTTAAAATTCATTTAAAACAGTTCTGTACTGAAGTGATATAACTAAAACTTTTTTTTAATTATTTTGTCAGGTAGAGAAAATTTGGAAAGACAAATTTTTCAGGATGACACAGCGATTTATTTAAGAAACAGGCAACAAACTAAAATATATAAAATACAATAGAAGTGTAATAAGGGAAGTTTATAGACTGGTAAAATATTAATAATCTGTACATCAAATAATAAATATTTCGCTATTTTTAAAGGGAGAGGTACTCATTTTAATACGTAAAATGTATACAGAAATGTTTTGTTATTAATTATATGGAAACAATGGAAAAAACACGCTAATGTATCAGACTGGGAAATGTCAGAATTTCTACCCTATATATGTAAATAGGTAAAGAAGCTGGGATAGAAGTGAGGAAAGAAAGTATCTGACTGTGAAAAGAAAAAGACTCGCATCGATTGGATGCAACTTTTTTCCTTCTTTTATCCCCGCAGCGCGCGTTTGTCTAGCCGGCTAAGAAAACTCTGAGACAGCTCTAAGACTTCATCAACCTTTTTTATCTTTGACTTTTCGGCCACCCACTGTCGTCCTTTTTCAATACTTCACTAATACGCTTTCAACCTTTTTTTGAAACGTCAAAAGACAATAAACGCTTATAAAAAATGAAAATATATATACAAAAGTGAAATTGTACTGGAATCAGATGGATAAATTAAGGGAAAAAAAGGCATCTCCTAATCGTGAAACTAAAATTTGATGATGGCTTGCGCCATCTATCGGAATGAATATCAACTAATCGTTGATTTTTAATTATTCCAGAATAAGATGGTAACGTGATTAGATTTTCGTTATTAATCAAGAAAGGATATTTGGCCCAATTGTGGAATAATAAAAATAAAAATCAACGATTAGTTGAAATTTATTCCGACAGATGGAGCAAGCCATCATCAACTTTTAGTTGCACAATCAGTAGATTCCTTTTTTCTTCTTTTTATAAATGTTTATTGTCGTTTAACGTTTCGGCGACCCACTATCGCCCTCGGGAGGTGAGGGAGATGTAGTTGCGAAACGACTAATTTCATTAATATTTTCGTCTTTTTTTTTTTCCAAATAATAAATCGGTGATACTGTATTAAAATTCCTTTTTTTAACCCAACGTTTAATACTTACCATAAATATTATTATACGATAAATTCTATGTCTCCTTGGTCAAGCAGTCATGGAGCAAATTGAACGATCCCACTCAGTGAGAAGAGAGCCAAAAGATCAATATGGCGCAGGGATTTTGGCGGGAGACATGTGCAATTTCCGTTTGGTTTTATTTTTTTGTCACTGCCATCACAGCCACCCATGTATCTATCCATCTAAATATATTTATTTATTTATCCGTTCTAGAGTTCCACTTTGTGTTTCAATACTGTACTTGTATTGTTTTCAAATACTATTTATATCAATATAGACAAGTGAAATATTATTTTTCGGTAATTTATTAATTTTTCATTTTTTTATATTCCCTTTTTTCAGCCGTTTTAAAAAAAAGTTTTTAATTTTCGAAGATGGCTTTAAAATGACACGAATTGTTTGCATAAATTTTACCTAAATTATTTTTTAATATAGTTAAAACAAAAAAATATACGCATCAATTTTTTCATTAAAAATACTGTACTAGATTATATTTAGCTAATTAAAATATATAAATATTTCACTTTTCAAATTATCCCTATTTATAATTCTAACACAATATTTTTTGTTAAAAATGAAGATAGAGATTTTTTAAAACTTTATTTAATATAAAATTTAATAAGATAACTCTTTTTAGATATAGACGTACTTTAATATAAAAACATTTTTATATAAAAAGAATTAATATTCCGCATTAAAATATAATAATAGGAAAGAATTTTAAAATAAAAAATAAAACGCTATCTCTAAATAAAATGTCAGACGAAAGAAATATACACATGTCATAATTTGTATATAATTAAATGCAACCCCGACCCACTATGTATGTACCATGTATGATTTTCAAAGACTTAATAAAGAACAAGGTAACTGGAGGAAAGAAAGTAACAAAAGATATAGGAAGTAAGACCTAAGGCTGGCACGACTATTCTGGGCACCCCTGTGTCAATACTGCAGGGGCAGAGACCGGACGTCTCTAGTGACCGCAGAAGTTATTTTAGCCAAGATTCACTCAATACTTCCTGACAAACAGGACGTGTCGAGTGACCAGAAGTTATAAAAGTTTGAGAGATATCCAGTACTTCCGGCAAAAACAGGACGTGTCTAATATCCTTCGAAACTATAAGCGTCAAGACACCAAACACTTCCTGACGAAATCAGATATACCAGGCAGGGCACAGCTTTCACCAAAGGAAGCCGCCGGCCTATCAGAAGATAGCACCTTAAGTAGGTCAACCAATAGGGAAAGATCATGTGAGATCTCTCAACCAATCAGAGAGAAACTGACTCGTGGTGTTAAATCGAAAGACAAGAATGGTTAGTAGTGATTTAGCTTCCAAGAAGGTGACATCTGCTCTAGACCTCTCTCCCTCTGCTCATCCCACAGCTAAGTACAATCACCGCCATGTGATCAACTAATTAATAAGTCAAATCGCTCAGTTCTTCTCAAGCTTTCTTTCCTCCAACCCGTTGCCTTATATTTCCAAACTCAATCACGTGTCCTGATTATTCCTAACTGTGTGCTTCACTTACCACTCAACGACTGCGCTTCAACCAATCCTCACCATTCAAATCCAACAACAAGGAACCCCGCAACGATATTGCCACAGAACGGTTAAGTCGACAGGATAAAGATTATAGAGCTTAATCAGGATAAAGATGGAAATTAACCCAGGCGCCAGCACAACAAAAGACAATGACAACCCAAGAGAGAAGGAACTGGCAACGAACGGAAAGAAGCTGACAACGAACGAGGCGACAAGACACACCCTGGCGACGGTAATTTTAGAACTGACCGCCGCGCTACAAGGGGCGAGATCCCCGCAACTGAAAGCGGTCTTCCGGAGCGCCACCCTCGGGACAACCGCCGCCTGCACCGCCGGTACGTGTCCGAACAACCTGACGCCCACCGAGTTATCGCCATCCGCCATGCCGTACCCGTGCACCCGGAAGCAACCCACGCGACACGGACCCAGTGTACCGACAACGCGATCCACTCGAATGGAAGCAGTACAAATGACTAGATTTCCCTTTCAATCGCGCGGACAGTTCAAAAGGTCCCGATCCGGTTCAACAGATATTCCAAGCCAGCCACACCAAGCCGAAGACGCCACAATGGAGACTTTTCGAGACTAAGGTAGGCAATCCACCCAATGACACCATCAAATTAACTTTGGACTTGTATCTGACCCAGGACCTACCATGTACCTTTCTCATTGAACCAGACGCAGGTTCGAACATATTGCCGTATCATTTATACAATAGATTAAAAGCACAACTCCCCAATTTAAGTATTAAAAAACCTTCCCTTGATCTATCCCCCCTAAATAGTTTTACGAAAATAATAGGACATTTAACTTTCCCTCTGACAATAGGCCAAATAACCCGTAGAGAGAACTTCCACGTGGTAAATGCATCCTTGCCATTTGGAATTCTTACCTTAGAAACCCTTTATCAATATAAATTAAAACTAAATTATAATCGCGGCACTATTTTCCAACTTGGCGTCCCATTGTCTAATACTATCTACCACTTTAAACATGTGTCAAATGAATGCAAGCACGGGCTAGGCCAAAACCTGTCCCAAAGGACTCGCACAGCACCCAAAGCTTTCACACATGGAAACCCTTGCCTGCATTCATTGCCCAAACCCCAAATATTTACATGCCACCATTCTAATCTCACACCACACAACTTTTCGCTCAACTCAATTGCCAATACTTTATGCCCACCACATACAAAGCCACCACGACTTCAATCTACAACTCCATTAATGCCCAAACAAGTGTCCGTACACCGACACAGCTCACCCACTTATCACACAAGATTCACACATGACCATACTTCGCAACGCCATAAACACGCAAATGTACCTCACAACACACGCACCCATACGTCGTCACACAACGGTAACACACACAACCCGCACAACACACGCAACACGCACGCCAAAAGACAACAACAACAAACAAACACATGCACAACCGTTAAGAATAATACAATCATCCCATCTACACAAAACAGAAAAAATTCACGCCACCGAACAACCACACAATCGAAAAACCTTGCGATCTTTCCTAAAAGCTGTGAACGTCTTTAAAGAATTCATTCCAGACCACGCCCGCTTGCGGACGCCACTTATCAACCTTCTAAAAAAGGATATCATGTGGGTCTGGGATGACGAATGCCAGAAAGCGTTCACTAACCTGAAAGAAAACCTTACCACACACCCCACATTACACCTTTACCAGGAAGGTCTGCCATGCCAGGTGTACTATAATACCTCAACATTCAGCATTACAGGCGTTCTTAAACAAGTCTACCCTGATGGGAAGACATACACCGTTCAACATTTCAGCCGATCTCTACGTAGTCACGAGCGAAATTATTCAGACTTGGAACTACAATGCCTAGCCATTGTGGAAAGTGTGGATAATTTCCGCACCTGTCTAATGGACAGAAAGTTTACAATATTTTCTGACCATCCCGCATTGCAGTGGTTGAAAGAGATCAAAGCTCCGTCAGGCAGATTGTTTCGATGGAGGTTAAGATTGTCAAGATACGAATATGAGGTCCGTAGCATAAATGGAGTACAACAATATGAAACGGGCGTTGTAACTCGTATCCCATTTTGTGGCTTTCTAGATGCGCCACTCATAAAGAACCAACAATCTTCTCCACCGGGAAAATCCCGCGTGACTATGGATCCCAATAAACTGCGCACCGTCTCCCGAAAAGGAGTACTTAAAACTATAGTCCCAAATTCATTTACAACCAGACTTCTTAAGTCCGTACACACACAACACCACCACCCAAACATCTCCAAGATGACGAGACTCATCTCAGCACAATATTATTGGCAGAACATGACACAAGACATCGCAAAACAGGTGAAAACCTGCCCCACCTGCCGATTCGCTAGAAGAATCGATGAATACAAACAACCTGCACGTAAAAATACCGACACAGGTACCCAAACAAAACAAAATTCGTACATAAAGCACAGCGTACACACAACACAAACAATGCCAAAATTACCACATCCACGTCAGAGAAACGATCTCACGTCTCAACCTAAACCAATTACCGCCGACATATCTCTAATAAAACCATTGACGATCAAGCAGGAGAACTGTAAACCTGACAACCAATCCAATCATATCACACCACTCCCTAAAGATATCAAACAGGAGAACTGCGAACCTACCAATCATTTAAATTCTATAATTAATAAGGTTCAGGCAAATAGTTCAGAGTCCCCAGTTACAAAAATGTGGACGAACATGGGGCAATATCCTATCTTTCATCTGATTTTTATCCTTTGTTTATTAGTTCTACCGTACAACTGTATTCCAATTTTATTCATTAAATACTTGTTTATCTATGCTATGCCCGATCAGAAAATCTTCGAACTACAAGAGGCAGTTTTTCATTGTGGACAAGCATTTATAAAACTCCTCATAATTTTAGGAACCATCTTCGCAGAAAACCTAAATAAACTCCGAAGAGATAACAGTAGCTGAAAAGATGACCAAACAATGTCGGAGAAACCACGCTCCAAAAACAAGCCCCGAGCCACACCCCAAAATAAATAGACGGGGGATAAATTGGGAATCACCCCGGGGAGGGACTTTGTTTCTCCACATCGCCCCCTGCTTCCGGTTTCTAATTACCGTGGGGCCCCTCGACCAACAGCTGAATTGAGGTCAACTGTGGGCTTCTCTAAGTGTCGTTCAGTTTGGATCCCAATACGAGCTACATATCGACTTTTACAAAAAAACATAGTTCAATTATATTCTCACAAGAAACTTAAGACACACAGACACTCCAAATGAGTTCACATTTCTATTCTTTTATTCTTTTAAAGACTTCCAAACTTTACATTTTTCACACTAGGCACAAATTCCACCTACGCGTAGACATCCCAGACCTTAGGATCTTGACAACACATAGAATTCGTTTCACACATTTCTTACACAAAAACTTCTAACATTTTTTCACAACACACACAAAGACAAAAAGTTACACATAATTGAGCAAGTAAAACATTTATAGGGCAAAATGGAACAATCAATACATTTAGATCAGGGCATGTAGATACCAAAGGGTTCCAACCAATACATCTTATTTTTCATATCAATCATTTTATTATTTTCTCTCAATTAAAAGTTAAATATTTAATCAATTTATCAATTTATTCAACTTATTACCACTTTTTATCATTAATTATCATTTTTTTTTCCCAATTATTTTATATTATCATTTTTATTTATCAATTATCATTCTATTTACCACTTGACTTATATTGTCACAACTCAATTATCAACGAAAACACTGGTTTTCGATTAAACTAAAAACATTAAATCACCCTTTATTGTTGAAACCTTTTTATTTTTCATTTTTCTTTTTTTTCAAGCACTCAACTTTGATTTCGCTCAAAAAACTTTTATTTTATTTTTATTTTTGATTTCTCAAAAGCCCTAATAAAATTCCCTCGGTCTCCATTCCCAATTCCGAGCTAGAATATAATTAGGCAATTTTCCTTTTTTTTCTCACCACGCACCAAGCATTCACTTTGATTTCGTTCAACTCTTATTTTTATTTTTATTTTGATTTCTCAAAAGACCTAATGAAAACCCCTTCGATTTCATTCCCAATCTCAAGTAGGATAGTAATTAGGCAATTCTTTTTTTTTTTCACCAACGCAACAAAGCATTTTCTCTTTTTTTTCATACAACAAGGCTTTTTCTTTTTTTTTGTGCAACCAAGCCTTCACTTTGATTTCATTCAACTTTTATTTTTATCTTATTTTATTTTGATTTCTCAAAAGACCTAATAGAATTCCTTCGATTTCATTCCCAATCTCGAATAGAATATGGTTAGGCATTTTTCCTTTTTTTTTTCTCACCACTCAACCAAACACATTCAATTTTGATTTCATTCAACTATTCTTATTTCATTTTGTTTTGATTTCAAAGCACCTTATGAAATTTCCTCGATTCCTTTTTCTCAGAATTCGAGCAAAAAAGTAACTAAGCAGTTGTCTTTGTCACCATGCAACAAAATATTTTTCTTTTTCAACCAAACACATTCAATTTTGATTTCATTCAACTATTTTATATTATTTTTATTTGATTTCAAAAGCCTTAATAGAACTCCCTCGAATTCATTTCTTAACTCGAGTAGAATTCGTTTAGGCGCATTTTCCTTTTTTTTTGCCCACTATGTACCATAACATTCATTGATTTCTTACAATTAAAAAATTTTTGATTTCTATTAATTATACTCAACCTATATCATCAACACCATTCTATTTTACTTTTATATTACCAGCAATGTTTGTATATAGCCCCTCCATACCCACAACTAATTTTCCCACAAAATTATTTTTCACTTTACAGAATTCTCTCAGGCTAACCCCTTCTTGAATTCTTCACATGTAGGGGGCGCATCTGTCATAATTTGTATATAATTAAATGCAACCCCGACCCACTATGTATGTACCATGTATGATTTTCAAAGACTTAATAAAGAACAAGGTAACTGGAGGAAAGAAAGTAACAAAAGATATAGGAAGTAAGACCTAAGGCTGGCACGACTATTCTGGGCACCCCTGTGTCAATACTGCAGGGGCAGAGACCGGACGTCTCTAGTGACCGCAGAAGTTATTTTAGCCAAGATTCACTCAATACTTCCTGACAAACAGGACGTGTCGAGTGACCAGAAGTTATAAAAGTTTGAGAGATATCCAGTACTTCCGGCAAAAACAGGACGTGTCTAATATCCTTCGAAACTATAAGCGTCAAGACACCAAACACTTCCTGACGAAATCAGATATACCAGGCAGGGCACAGCTTTCACCAAAGGAAGCCGCCGGCCTATCAGAAGATAGCACCTTAAGTAGGTCAACCAATAGGGAAAGATCATGTGAGATCTCTCAACCAATCAGAGAGAAACTGACTCGTGGTGTTAAATCGAAAGACAAGAATGGTTAGTAGTGATTTAGCTTCCAAGAAGGTGACATCTGCTCTAGACCTCTCTCCCTCTGCTCATCCCACAGCTAAGTACAATCACCGCCATGTGATCAACTAATTAATAAGTCAAATCGCTCAGTTCTTCTCAAGCTTTCTTTCCTCCAACCCGTTGCCTTATATTTCCAAACTCAATCACGTGTCCTGATTATTCCTAACTGTGTGCTTCACTTACCACTCAACGACTGCGCTTCAACCAATCCTCACCATTCAAATCCAACAACAAGGAACCCCGCAACGATATTGCCACACACATTTGCTTTATTTTTAATACATTTGAAATATAGGGAAATATTGTAAAAAATATTATTTTTTTAAAGATATATTTTTTGAAACAAAAATACAACTGCACATACAATCAATAAAATAAATATTCAATTTTTTTTTAACTGGAAAATTCTAAAATTTATATTTGGCTTCCCTGCCTTGCCTACTTTTATATTCGTCTGTTTTTATTTAACATCCACATAAATTGTGATTTTATATACATCTTTCTTTATGTATGAATGAGCTTTATATTTTATTTTTATTCTCTTTAAAAATAGTTTTGAAAAAATGTATATAATAAATAATATAAATGTGTTTTCCCAAGGGTAATTATTTATATTAATTTTATTACTTGAAATATATATTTTTTTAGTATATACCGTAATTCAACTTGACAAAAAAATGACACTATAGTTATTTTTAAATTAATATACTCATGAATAAAATCGTAATATTTTTACCAAAAGAACTTAAAATTTTTCAAAAGCATCCATTTTTTAAAGTAAATAAAAATTCTAAGTTAAAAGTATTAAATATGTGACAATTCTGTATTTTAAAAATATTTAAAAATGTTGTTCGCTTATAAATTATATATAAATATATTTTTATTTATTCATATGTTCACGAATAAATACCACAATAGTAATTATTTTAAGAAAATAATAAACGGCATTGCGCCTATTAGGAATGAGAATAAAAAAAAAAAGCTTTAATGTGTAGACACGCAAAAAGAAAGAAAATAAATACGGGATTCAACCACAGAGATAAAGGTACCATAACAGAAAATTGCCACAAAGATTTTTTCCCCATTAACCTATACATTCTCCAATAAACCTGCATAAGCATTATCGGCTGCAAAAACAACTCATTCCGCCATTTTCATTCGACGTTGATGTATTAGACCGGGCAGTTAGCTCAAATGGCCCTATACATTTTTATAGGTAGTTTTCATTTACCAATATAATAGTTGTAATATATAATTTACAGAACATATTTTGCGGATAAAAATATGTTTTATAATTTTCAAATATTTCTATATATTTTAAATATTTTAAATTAACAACACGGCACATAACTTGTAAAAACTATTTCTAGTAAAAATTTTTATTAGATTTATACAGTGTGTTTCTCGATTTTAAATAGCTATATATTTTTATATCTCTCTATATATAATATATCAACATTTTAAATATACATATATTTATTATGTTACGAAAATAAATTTTAAAGTGGAGAGGTGCCATTTTATGGTATATTAATATCTTCCCGCAACTTGATGTTATATATGTATATATTTATTTATATATTGTACCAAAAGAATATTTAATGTTACAAATAGTTCGTTCTGAAGAATTCCAACCTTTATCAAATCACCATAACACGTTAAATTTTACTACAAAAATATATAATATATAAAGAAAATCGTAAAAATATTAATATAACTTTTTATGGAACAAATTTTGTCTTTTAAACAACTTATTGACACATTTTAAATCATTGTTTGAATTTTCTATGCGCATTGTTATTTCGTTTAGTTAGGTATTTTTATTTTCAAATGTATATTATTAGATATATCAAACAAAAACGATGCGTAATAATACATTTTCTGTATATCACTTCATGTTTGTGTATATATGGTTTAACTACTGTAAGGAAAAATAATCTGCCGCGATTATATATAGAAACACCCGACAGCCTAAATCTAGGAAATCTAAAAGAAAGAGATTACAAGTTTAAAAAAAGAAGATAAATAAACTTAAAACCATCCGTCTTTATTAAAAGAAAAATATAAATTAAATCTTTATAAGTTTAGGCCTCGTTTTTTAAATATCATCAGAGGGATTTAGATTTATTCTACCGGAAAGATTACAAATGTTATACAAGTAGCTAGTTTAAGAACAGACTGAAATATTTATTAGGGAATTGAAATAATGTTTAAATGATTGTATATTGGGAATATATATAGGTTTTTAATAAGAAATTCAATTTCATGTAAATTAAGATAATTTTCTACTCTATCTTTAATACGATGAGGAAAATATTGGGCGGACCTGGTTCATCAGTGGTGAACCCTCCCAGAGGTGTCATTAGTTTAACCTACCAGACCGCTCTACTATTGTGTATTGGACTGTTTTGCTTATATAGCCGGTACTGTAAAGGAATTTGTGTGGCGATGGTGTATTGGAAGTAAAATATAAATCTTTAGGGACATTATAAATAAATAAATAAATATATGCATTGTGGTCCTTAATCTTCCACAAATAATTCCAAAAATAGCCTCATAAGACTTCATTTAAATAAATCACAAAACGATTGATACATCTATATATTCCTTCTCAACCATACATAGGTTGGTGACTGGGACTGTCCACTTCCTTTCTATGGCAGCTTGTTAATATCGTAGTGTGTTCAAGCAAAATTGTCCAGGGAACTCCACATTTTTTATATCGGCGCATTCCTCTTCATAACCTTCCTTCCATACATCTCTCAAACACTACCTTCTCGGCCTTTTTCCTAAGATCAAAGTGTTGCACCTACCTTTATCCAGGACGATTGTCGGTCAAGATTTCCAAAATTGTTGGTTATCCTCCTTTTAACCGTCTTGTACCATCATCCTATGGTGATCTTGGGAAGAGCAATGTGATGGTTTCCTTTCACATCGATGCTGCCTCTCTCTTTACTTAGAAACATAGATAACCAGTTAATTCAATCAACAGCCAAACCTGTCTTGAGCGAAAATCGCTTTTCCTAAACAGGTTAGTTCTAAATTGTTTGAAGTTTTTTGTTCCATTTAAATAGATTGCGAATGTGTGGCACAATCAAGTTTGTGTTAGAAAAAAAAAAGGTTTTCAATCCAAATAGATATATTTGATGTTAAAGCGCCCAAGTTTGCTCTGGATATATATCAAAATAATCTTAAAACTTTCTACTGCGCAATAAGTGAATCCACGAAGCCAACAAACTTTGCCTGCAGGCACCGTGATGTATGCCAACAAGTGCCGTTGGTCCCACAAGCCTGTCCTATCACAGGTAGGTTTAGCTACATAACACCGTAAATTATACGAACTTCCGAATATCCGAATTGAATTAGGATGACTATTAAAAAAAGGTAGAATTAATATATTCTTCTTTTTCACAATGAAATCTTTGAACTACTCTAAACACGGATGGAGAATCAGGAATAGTGTATTATAAAATACATGTAATTTGGGTTAGCTTCTTGTAAAAGCCATAACGATTGAAGTGTGCGTAACTCGGACTTCTGGGCGTACTAATTGTAATGCTTTTTAATTGTAAGACGAAACTTGAGGAAAGGGGAGGCGGTGCCATTGCCCCGTTAGTCAGCCACATTTCAGAGTTCCCTGTTCACGGTTACCGTAGCAGCTCGGGGCTCACGACACCGTACTTCGCCTTACAGGGCAGTCCCTTACTTGTGCTGCTTCTCCCGCCCGCCACGTAGACGAGAGGTTGGACTTCTGGGCAGGATCTTGATCCTACAGGAATTGCAATAACTGTAACAACACCCAACTCACTCCGGACCATATATACCCGCCCATCCTTGCAGCCCTCTATATGGCAGACATCAATCCAGAAGAGGACATCCATACGGACAAGGCACCTCGGTTGGCCGGTATTGTGATCAGGGTGCACGGACCTATCTGAACTTTAGGAAGTTGTATCTTTTAACATGTATATAGGGATTCGGATAATAACTCTGAAAGATATTACAGTGAGACCTTTATTAAGGACACACGAAGTTACAAGGTGTGAACAGCCTCTGTCTCCTTCAAAAAAAAAAAAACGACGACCGGCAACCTCAAAACCTTTTTACTGCCTTAAGTTTTGTTCCCGGGTGTATAAAACTATATACCCAAACCAGCTAAGTCGCCAAAAAATTCAATTTATTCTATGTAAATGTAATTTGTGACTCCCTTCAAAGTGACTTGTGTACGTGGTTCCAGGAATCTGGGTAAACCTAAAGAAAATAGTATGTGTCTTCAAATATTCTAAATATCTTGGAGTCTTTTTGTTACTATATTCTCAATAGAAAAGGTTCTGTATTAAATCCTGTACACAAGGAAGGTATGATTACGAGAAGATTGTATTTAAAAAGAAATACAAAATGTATTGCTTATTTTTTTAGGTAAATATATTTAAATTTTTACCCATTTTTGTGTTAATTTATAATTAGCACGGACCATATATACATACTGTCTATATATATGGAAATTTTCCACAGGAGGATATTGATCCATTAATCTCGACCGTGTCTGAATATACACATTTATTCTGGTCATTCGACAAAAGATCTCCACTGTCACATGTATTTACATACTTACATATTAGAAACCATATAATATGGTGTCACCTTGACTTATAAGATTATTTTATATATTTA
>CP092878.1:1078112-1094262 GCA_030710605.1 Cordylochernes scorpioides | reverse complement strand
AATAGATAATGAAATATTAAGGCGTTAAAATATGTTTAATAATTTAAGTTATATGTTTAATAATAGAGAGGGTGAGATGAGATATGTAAATACATTATAATATATTGTTTTAATAATCAGCGAGACGAGAGATCCCATACTATGCAAATTAGCGCATCACCAGGCTGATGTAATATTGAGTTGCCACTCTGGTAGTTAGATTAGGTTGATTGCATAGTGTAATGGATCAAAGGGTCGTCCGGCAAGGTCGAATGTTGGGGAGAATAATCAGAATATGCAAATTATCTTATTTGCATATTCCAAACTCTGTTAGTAACTTCTTCCAGACCTGATCTTCTATGGTGTCGATATGTCGTCCGGATAGGTCAAATATCTTAAGACCCTATGTGCGGAACAAACAAACATTTCTACCTTATTTGCATATCTAACCCACACCTCCCTTCCAAATACCACAGTTGTATAAACTGGGAGATATCCGGCTAGTAGTTTAAACTGCCGAAACCGCAGGGAGCGGACATTCTTCAGTTCCATAAAGAGAGTAGAAAGTTTGTTCCGAACCAAACCAATAATATCTATCCAAAAGTAGAAAAAGAAATGGAGCCAGATATCCAACAAACCTATTGTTAGCGACTCTGTGAGAAGAAGCAATTTGCATATGTGCGGTCAATTAAAAAACAAGATAACCGCGGAGTAGTTTATTGCCTAATTACCTGTTTAATTAGTTAATTATCACGCCTCATAGACTTTAAGGTAGCAATTAAATTGAAACGTATGTGTTATCTCTCCCTTCTCCCCATCCTCTCCATAAAAAAAGTGTTCGGCAAATATTTTTGTGACGTTTCTACAGGTTGTCGTGAAAAATGTTCCAGTTCCAGAGTCTGTCTGTATAAGATTGTAGAAATTAAACTCTTAAAATCACGATCATTAAAAACAATAATAAGCATTAAGAGGAGCGTCTTGTGTAAATTTCTTTAATACCGCAAGCTTTCGAACAGAACGTTCTTCAACGGGCGTGGATAGTAAAACCGTACTAACGAGTACGGTTTTACTATCCACGCCCGTTGAAGAACGTTCTGTTCGAAAGCTTGCGGTATTAAAGAAATTTACACAAGACGCTCCTCTTAATGCTTATTATTGTTTTTAATGTCTGTATAAGGTTTGTCTCGCTCTCCGTGGTTCATCCTATCTTTTATGCAATTTACCATTATATATATGGTAAATATGTATATACAGTTAAACCTGTCTATAGCGCCCCCGTTAAAAAGCGCCTTCCTCTCTATAGCGCCCGATTTTAAACATTAAAATGTAAACATTTTGCATTTAAAGTGGCCTGTCTATAGCACCCCTCTCTATAGCACCCTATTTTGGTGAGTCCCAAGAGGGGGCGACAGGTTTAACTGTATATATTTACATAAATGTAAGTCCTTGTCCGCCGAAAACTCAAGATTTACTTGACCTATTCAGTTGTGGTTTTCACTGTATCGTAGAACGCCTTTCTGAGAAGGTTGATAAACAAATTGGCGCAACCTCTGGGAGGGTTCACCAATGATGAGCCAAGCCATCTCAATATTTTTTCATATCGCAGTAAGGCTATTTGAAGTTTTTTTAATGTGTAAAAGAAACATACCTGCTTTAATGGCGCGTTATCGCCTTATATTAATTTATACCTAACTGGTCTTGTCCTTTTTGTTGGCGGAAGAGCATAGCTTGATGCAAATTTTTCTATGTAATTCTATACTGTCCTATAAGCTTATGTCCATAGTTTTCTTGAATACCATTTCTGAGATTCCATCCTTCAGTGTGGCATATAAAAGCAGAATGATCCAATACAGTATTATAGCTCTAAGAAGCGGTGTGGTAGATTAAATTGGTGAAACCGCTGGGAGGGTTCACCACTGATGAACCAAGCCCTCCCAATATATTTTTCATCGCAGTAAGGACAATAGAAGTTTGTTTTATATATAAAAGAAACATTCGTGCGTTAATGCTGTCATTCCTTACATTATAATATACACTTTTTACATTAAAAAAAAACTAATTTGCATAATACGGAGTTACAACATGATGATGATAATCCTATCATCACTATTGGTAACACTAATGAGGGAATCTAGTCTTAATATGATTACCATTTGTGAGAAATAGTACAAATCTGATATTGTACTTGGGATAAGGTGCATACATTATGAAAAAGGCATCTCCTTATCGTGCAACTGAAAGTTGCTGATGGCTTGCGCCATCTATCGGAATAAATATCAACTATTCTCGTTTATTTTTAATTATTCCTGAATCTGGAATGATTATCATCAGGCAGTCATTTACTCGGAAGAACCCGTGTAAGCCAGTCCTTCTATCTCCAATGTCAAATACAGTTTTTGTCGTTTGCTGGCCTCAGCCCAGTGTCCAGGAATTAGAGGAAGAAAACAAATTCAGCAGTTAGAGATTTCTTTCCAAGTCACTTGTTCCCCGGCGATGTTCAAATTCCATTTCTCCATTTGTCGCTGCTGTCAATTTGAGATCTTTCTACAGACACCTTATTTAGTTTTATTCAGTATTACATTCATAGACAGAACTTAAGGAAGTGGAAAGTTTTGATGTCACCACTCGTCTATTTTTTTTAAGGAGACAGAGGTTGCTCACATTTGGTTATCTCGTGTGTCTTCAATAAAAGTCACTGTAATATCTTTCAGAGTTATTGTCTCAATCCCGATATACTGAAAGGTACAACTTCCTTAAGTTTTGTCTATGAGTGTATTTTGCTGTTTGTTAAATGGATATGGAAGACACTCCGTGGTTACTTAGTTGATACTCTTGTTTGAATTTTTATCTCTTTGTGGAGACTCCGAAACAAAGAAGCTATGGAAGACGAGGTTTTTGTTGCTGTTTGTCACGTTCTGTACCTTCCCTTTATATATATGTTATATAAAAATATTATTTATTTAAAATTATATTTCATAAATTCAAATATTCTGTTTTTATCTACCACCAGATGTCGGGACTTTCCCTATATAACCGATTGTTGTTGTTTCTCGATGGCCGGCTCAAACCATTTGTACATTATGTAAATAATCTTTTGTTTTCCTTGTTCTACTCGCCTTAAGCCAGGCAGTACTTTTATTAAATTATGTTTTTATATATTCCATAATCTCAATTAAAGCTATTTCTTATCTTCATTGTTTTAACTATTTTTATTTTCAAGATTTTAACTACGACTGCATTAACATAGCATAATCCTCAAGATAATCAAAAATCAACAGAAAATCTTATCTTTTTACATAAAATATATATAAGCCATTCTGGAAGTTACTATCACAGAATGCACAAAAAAAAAACATATTCGATGTCTCTCCAAAAGTCACATTATCAGCAATGATTGTTGTTGTCAGCATTCATCAAGTCGACTCTTAGTGACCATATGGACAACTATTCTATAAATAAAATCATACATTTGTTCCATATAGGTTTCTCAGCAATGCTTGATATAGAAGTAGTTCACAGTGTCTTCTTTTATCTATGCCATTGATCAAATATATTTGGTTCTTCCGCCCTTTGGAGCGATTTCTCTCCCAACAGCCCGAAAAGCGTACGTGGTTGGCTTTTCTTGTTTTATCGGTAAAATCTTGTGGGTTTTTCTTTTAACTCGACAATTAGTTGAAATTTATTCCGATAGATGGAGTATCCATCAGAAACGTTCATTTGCGCAATCAGGAGATATTATTCACTTCATTTTATCACCTGACTTCGGGATAATAGTAAAAAATATCAACGATTCGTTTATATTTATTCCGATAGAGGGCTTAGGTTATCATCAACTTTCATTATCATGATCAGGATATGCTTTTATATATATATGTTATATAATTTTTAAAAATATATAGAAATGTCATAAATATAAATCTTTGTAAATATTATTTCATTTTAATCATCTTTCTAAAATAACTCTGTTATTCTTTGGCCACCAGATGGCCCCACTTTAAATATATAAATGAATTGTTTTTGTTTTTTAGAGGAGGTTAGGTTAAGTTAGATATAATTTATATAAATATGTAAATTGTAATATAGGATTAATTGCTAAATTCTATATTTAGTTTAAATTTAATGTATTCTTTTGCTCAAGAGTTCACAAAATAAACTTCTTGAGATTAATTTTCTTTTTTTTAAATTACATTCTTAACGACTGCACTTTTAACTTTAAAATCATTTTAAATTTACATAGTTTGTAACATATATATATATATATATTTCTGACAATTTTGTTTACGTTTTCTCTCTCACCGTTGTCCAATATTGTTGTCTAGACGGAATGGGTTGTTGTTTAGCCGCGGGTGGAAAACCAAAATGTTTTAATAGAATTTTGAGATAAAAAACTTCCTTTGTATCGCGGACTTTTTTATCGTCGCGGAATGGAGGTCGGCGTTGAAAGATTAAAAAAAAAATGATGACAACCCGAGAGATCTGTGTTTGTGGAGAAAAACAACTCATTGTGAAGTTTAACCCCAGTAAAAAATGTTTTTCTATAAAACGCTAGCGGGAATTGAGGTTTTTTTTTCCCCAAAATATGTAAACCTCGGCAGTTGGTATGTCAAATCCTGTAATTGTGGATTATCTTTCTTTTTATAAAGAGATATATAAATGGAAACTTTTTAACCGCGATTTTTTTATTCGATCAAATAAAATATACTTCCTACTGTCCTTACTGCGATGGATTAATATTGGGAAGGCCTGGCTCATCAGTGGAGAACCCTCCCAGCGGTTTCGCCAGTTTAATCTACTAGACCGCTTTGCTACTATTGTACTGGGCTGTTCTGCTTATATAGCCGGTACCGTAGTATAAATACTATCGCAGGGTTCCGTTGTATTTTCAAACGAAAAAGTTGGGTACATCCGCATATTGATAAGTGGAAGTATTTTTTTCTTTTTGATTATCCCAAGTACACGTGGTACAGGCCATGATAATCATGGTGGGTAAAAGAATGCGACTGATTTTACTGTAAGTGCACCACATGTCTACACATGTGAAAAGCAGTTCGACCTTGCACTTACAAATGTCGTTTTACAATCACAGGCCGCAGTGTATTATATTGTATTATAAGTTACTTTATGTATCATTTACGAACGGAAAAATACGTCCAGGGTAGCCTAGTGGACATGGCATCTGCCCGGTAAGCGGAACATTGTGGGTTCGATTCCCATCCCTGGACACTTTTATTTTTCCGTTCATCATTGCTTTTCATAATTCATCCTTTCATACCTCATCCAAAAAGGTTAGAAATAGTCGATATTTCACTTTGAAATTTAAAAAAATGATTTTTCGTTGAAAAGAAACTCATGCGGTGTAACTTCAAGTGTCGTTTTACTTACAAATGTGCCAGAGCCCCGTTTGTTTACTTTGCACTCACTGGTGGGCTTGGACTTTTGCAAGAATCGGGGGCCATTGGAGCATTTTTTTTTTTTTTAGAGGGAAGTTTATTTGCGCTAAATACACTCTGTAGCAAAAACACCGACGGATCAAGAAATAGCTGTCAAATTGGCACAAACATTGGTGTATGTGAAGTCCATGTAAATAGGGTAATGGATTAAATTTACATAACAATTATATTATTCCGGAGTTTGATCGTCACAAATATGGTGACATTTGAAGAAATGTCCCCACGTAAAGGACACTTAGTGACACCGTAAAGATATTATCTTGTGATGTCCTTAATTGGTGTAATTTTATAAATTTACATTTTAATTAATTACTGCACGTATTTACATATACCCGACGCTATGCAAATCAAAAGGCTGCTGTTCTAGGTGAGTGAATGTTGATTGGATATGCACATTTTATGTCTAACCAATAGGGTGGTGTTTGGGTACTGTTCAAATTTCTGGCCACACTGTGCCAATTTATATAGCGTTTTCAAAACACTGGAATCTTAGCCATTACAATAAATAAAAACGTTGTGGACAAAGATTTTTTTATTTTCAACTTTAAATATTGATTTTAAACCCGAATGTACCAGTGTAACCATTGGTACAAGTGTACCAATGATTTAAAACTACACTCATGGACAAAACTTAAGGAAGTTGTACCATTTAGCATGTATATCTGGATTCAGACAATACACTCATGGACAAAACTTAAGGAAGTTGTACCTTTTAGCATATATATCGGGACAATAACTCTGAAAGATATTACAGTGACCTTTATTGAAGACACGAGATAACCAAGTATGAACAACCTCTGTCTCATTACAAAAATAGACGACTGGTAACATCAAAAACTTTCCACTTCCTTTATTGTTGTCTATGGGTGTATATATATCTATACACTATGGAAAGATGAACGACTGCCACCTATCAGAATATGCAAATCAATACCAGACTTCGCTATTCTGACAATCCCTAACTGACAGTGTGTTCACATCCACTTTACCTTTATCACAATGAAATAAAAGTTTTATAAATAAACATTTCCATTCCTCGTTTAAAACAAGATTAAATGGCAATTTGTATATCCATGATAAATTATACAATATTTTATCGTAAATTCAAATTATAATTAATTTAAAAAACTTCATCAATTTATATTTAAATGATATATAGACGTTTCTGAAATTATTTCCAAAAGAACAAACGTATGTAATTATATTTACATATTTCATTGTTATTTATGCAAATAGAAATTTCACAGAAGCTATTTTACCCTTCGTGCGTAATTTAAATTGAAGCAAATATCCGGCGAACTCATTAATTTCTCTATTCTATGTATTATATTTAAATACACAATATTAGCTATGGAGCGGAAAGTACCTAAAAAAAATATTTATTTTTCCAAAAAAAAACTTGGAATTTCCAACTTGATTTGTTCCCGAAGGAGAGAAATATTTCAGTGATCGACCAGGTTTATCAACGCCGATAAAACGGCAATATTTATTTAGCAACCCTGCAGCTTTCCTACACGAATCGATTAGGTGAAAAATGAAATTTGATCTTTTTTTTATCGATTTTATTTTATTTTTTCAATTTTCTTAACTAAATAGAGTCAAACAGATATTTTAAATATTCAATTTCTCTAATCTTAAAACGATTTTTCGTTCTCCTTGAAAATGATGATTTACTACATGGCAGTTGGAATTAAAATTTTGAGAAATTTAGTTTTTCTGAGATTGTTCCATTTAAGTATGTTTGGATTAAATGGAAATATGAACAACTTGAACATGTGACACCCAGTGTCTGGCCATATAGCACCTCTTACATCGTCGACAGCTTTGACCCGGGATCCAATCCCACAATGGGCACTTTTTCTGAAGAAGAGAATTGTTCTTTAATGGTACCCGATTCTTGAAAGAGTCCAACCAACCCCAACATCGAGTACAAGTTACCAAACGGGGGCTCTGGCACGCTTTTAATTGCAAAATTCGAACGGCTTGGTACGTGTGTAGACATGTAGTGTACTTGCAGTAAAACAAGTTGCTAACAACCAATCATGAGTATCATGGCCTGTAGCACGTGTATTAGGGATAAAAACTGTATTGTAACTAGTTAATAAAAACGTTATGTCTTTACTATTTGAAAAGAAAACAAGCATGTGTGTGTGCTGTTGAGCTACGGCCTGCATTACACTGACGAAGACCAATAACCCGAAACCCGTACTTTTTCCCGTAAACCCGTAATCTTTCGTTATATCTCACGTTATCTTGATTTATCAGGAAAAGGGATACAGACGCCATTTTATTTTTAATTTTTTTTTTAATGGTTATTCTGATAGATCAATCTTTTGATACTCTAGTAGCTGTATATTTGGAAGATTTTCCTTTGTCTGATTTATTTTTATTAATGAGTTTCATAAAAATGCTTCAGAAAGTATGCAAATATATATATAAATTAAGACAAAGTCATCTCCTTATCCTGCAACTGAAAGTTGCTAATGGCTGGCGCCATCTATCGGAATAAATATCAACTATTCTCGTTGATTTTTTAATTATTCCAGAATTGGCCAAATACCCATTCTTGATTAATCAAGAAAAGCTAACCACGGACGCGTTTCGGGCTGTTGGCCCTCATCAGCGTGGTGCAAGCTGTACCTCAACGACCAAAAAATATTTAGTCATTAAGGCATCCTGAAAAATCATGAAACGGGTAGTTAAGGCCAGAATTGCGTGAGAACGCTACACAATGTGAAAAAATAGTACAAATGTAATATTGTACTGGGATAAGGTGCATAAATTAAGAAAAAGGCTTAACTACCCGTTTCATGATTTTTCAGGATGCCTTAATGACTAAATATTTTTTGGTCGTTGAGGTACAGCTTGCACCACGCTGATGAGGGCCAACAGCCCGAAACGCGTCCGTGGTTAGCTTTTCTTGATTAATCAAGAATGGGTATTTGGCCAATTCTGGAATAATTAAAAATCAACGAGAATAGTTGATATTTATTCCGATAGATGGCGCAAGCCATTAGCAACTTTCAGTTTCACAATAAGGAGATGCCTTTTTCTTAATTTATGCACCTTATCCCAGTACAATATTACATTTGTGCTATTTTTTCATATATATATATGTAAAGTGTGTTTGTGATCGTCAATGTCCCCTAGAAAGTATGTTATTATTCTATTAAAAATTGTTCAAGAAATTATGCAATTATTGTATCAAAATGTACATGTAAATGTTCTAGAAAACATGAAATATCAAAAATAAAACTCTAAAAACAACACCTATTTTTTAAAAATACTTTTAAAAATCCAAATTTCAGACAATTATTAATTCCTAAAATATAAGAATGACGTATCCTTCCAGAAAATGCGGTTTTTGTCACTTCAAAACTTCTTCTTACATATTATTTTCAAATGAAAATTGCCATGTGTAAATAGTGTTCAGATATAAACAATTTGCATAACCGCCTTTATATGTATATATGGGATTTAATTAAAACTCTTATTTTTCCTCACCGAGTTGATTCACACAAATTTTCTATTACAAATAGAGTTTTTAATTGGATAGTTGGTTTATACATTTTTGTTGGTGACGCTATAAAAAGAACCAACTCGCAGTAATGTGTTTACTTTCCTTGGGAAATATGCAAATAAATTTCCTAGAACTCCACACTTTCTCTCAACATAAAAGCTTCTAAAAAGTTTATTCAAATTTTCTATTGGCTTTTATTAGGCAGTGGATCCTTTGAAATTAGCTTCTGATGTTTTTTGTTCCATATATGCAAATTCCTTGTCGTTAGGAGCGCTTTGCTCTCTGGAGCAAAAAAAAAAAAGAATCCGGCGCTCTGAAAGAAAGTTTCAAATAAAGTGTACACATCGCAAATGGATTTTTATAGGAAAAAAAAAAACTTTGATAAAAAATAGCGCTTAAATATCTCTTTTTTTTATAAGTTTTGTCTTTGAAAAACGAGCAAAACTTTTGCCGATTCTTATGTCCTTCGGAAGTTAATTTTTAATTTTTTGACTTCTGGAAACTTTTTTGGGTAAAGTTTGGTTCGTTTTTTAAAATGTTGTTTGGATAAATCGATTGGCCAAAATGTGAGGTGCACGTTCGCTACCAAATGTCTCTTCCAGTCTGATTGGTTATTTGCCCCTCTGACCCCATCTGGTGCATATCTACCGCAATGCTGGTATTTCAGAAAGGATCCTGTGCCCTGATTGTGTTTTAATGCGTTAATTACACAAGTGTATGTAAAAATAATTTCATATTTACATATGTCCCAGCTCTGGCGCAGGTTTATTAACAAATAAACGTATTTGCATTTATATATCTCTTTGATGGGTAGCTTTTCTTGTTAATTCCATATATTGGCCAAATTTAGGAAATTTTATAATACACTCATTTAATAGTTATTCCGATAGATGGCGCTCAGCAACGTTTAGTTACACAATCAGGAGATGCTCTTTCGTGATGTTCGCATTTGTCAAGCGTCTTCTTATTTGCAGAGAATCATAGCAGTTAGGCCAACATATTTACATCACCCACACAGCTATGCAAATATCCAACATTGCCCATATATACATACTAGCCGAATGACCCGGGCAACGCCCGTGTTTTACCCGATTGAATGTTTTGATTCAAATACTATTTGTTGCAATTCTACCGCCTACCGCCCGCCATGCGCGCGCACAGGGAAGTCACGTGCTCGCCGGCAGCCAACGGCCGCGCGCCGCCGGCAGGGTGGCGCAGCAAACGATGACACGTGATCGTAGCCGACCAATAGGAGGGCGCCGGCAAACCGTGACAGAGTCGGCCGGCCCGATGACTGATTGATGACGGATTAGGAAAGACGCTCGTAACTGTATATAGAATTCTCTCTTTGTAAGTCTCCTATCAGGAAAAATCAACCTCTCTATTTGCATAACTAAACTACTTCCCTCCATCACTATGCAAATATATAACATAAACACATAAATTATTGCCCGCATATATACATATTCTCGTATGTTTACTGCCAGACAAACCAACCTATTTGCATATAGCTAAACCACCTTATCTCCATATCTATCGTGATAAATAAAGACCTAACAAAGAACTGGGTCCGAGGACGACGTTAGAGAGATATAAATAAATAAAAAGATTTAATTAATGACAAAAAATCCGAGTATTTAAGAATCAATTAAAGAGAATCGTTTAAGTTGCATACAAACTTCCCCGAGCGGTTTATTTATCTGTCCATAGCTCCCAGGGGGGGTACAGCCCCTCGATTAAATATTTAATTAGTTTTTTTATCTATTCCCCATCTGTCGGGGGATATTGAGTCATAAACTGTGGCTCCAGGAGTCGTATTGAAAGGAGGGCCATTGATGTGGCATCTCTCTCCACGGACGGTCAATATCTGCCCCGCGCACAATTCCTATATTGTAACTTTCGTAAAAGTTTGGTGTAATTATAAGGCAATATAACGCCCATCTATATATCACTCATATACAAAACTTAAAGGAGTGGAAAGTCTTTGATTTCGCCGGTCGTCTTTTTTTTTTTTTTTTTAAGAAGACAGAGGTTGTTTACACTTGGTTATCTCGTGTGTCTTCAATAAAGGTCACTGTAATATCTTTCAGAGTTATTGTCCTGATATACATGCTAAAAGGCACAACTTCCTTAAGTTTTGTCCATGAGTGTATATTGGTTATCTAGTGTGTCTTCAATAAAGGTCACTGTAATATCTTTCAGAGTTATTGTCCTGATATACATGCTAAAAGGCACAACTTCCTTAAGTTTTGTCCATGAGTGTATATTGGTTATCTAGTGTGTCTTCAATAAAGGTCACTGTAATATCTTTCAGAGTTATTGTCCTGATATACATGCTAAAAGGCACAACTTCCTTAAGTTTTGTCCATGAGTGTATATTGGTTATCTAGTGTGTCTTCAATAAAGGTCACTGTAATATCTTTCAGAGTTATTGTCCTGATATACATGCTAAAAGGCACAACTTCCTTAAGTTTTGTCCATGAGTGTATATTGGTTATCTAGTGTGTCTTCAATAAAGGTCACTGTAATATCTTTCAGAGTTATTGTCCTGATATACATGCTAAAAGGCACAACTTCCTTAAGTTTTGTCCATGAGTGTATATTGGTTATCTAGTGTGTCTTCAATAAAGGTCACTGTAATATCTTTCAGAGTTATTGTCCTGATATACATGCTAAAAGGCACAACTTCCTTAAGTTTTGTCCATGAGTGTATATTGGTTATCTAGTGTGTCTTCAATAAAGGTCACTGTAATATCTTTCAGAGTTATTGTCCTGATATACATGCTAAAAGGCACAACTTCCTTATGTTTTGTCCATGAGTGTATAATGGTTATCTAGTGTGTCTTCAATAAAGGTCACTGTAATATCTTTCAGAGTTATTGTCCTGATATACATGCTAAAAGGCACAACTTCCTTAAGTTTTGTCCATGAGTGTATAATGGTTATCTAGTGTGTCTTCAATAAAGGTCACTGTAATATCTTTCAGAGTTATTGTCCTGATATACATGCTAAAAGGCACAACTTCCTTAAGTTTTGTCCATGAGTGTATAATGGTTATCTAGTGTGTCTTCAATAAAGGTCACTGTAATATCTTTCAGAGTTATTGTCCTGATATACATGCTAAAAGGCACAACTTCCTTAAGTTTTGTCCATGAGTGTATAATGGTTATCTAGTGTGTCTTCAATAAAGGTCACTGTAATAACTTTCAGAGTTATTGTCCTGATATACATGGTGAAAGGCACAACTTCCTTAAGTTTTGTCCATGAGTGTATATTGGTTATCTAGTGTGTCTTCAATAAAGGTCACTGTAATAACTTTCAGAGTTATTGTCCTGATATACATGGTGAAAGGCACAACTTCCTTAAGTTTTGTCCATGAGTGTATAATGGTTATCTAGTGTGTCTTCAATAAAGGTCACTGTAATATCTTTCAGAGTTATTGTCCCGATATACATGGTGAGAGGTAAAACTTCATTAAGTTTTGTCCATGAGTAGATATATGCAAATATGTCAGTCGAGCCATCTATCGGGTCACTCTCGACGCCAAGAGAGAATTGATGACCTCCGGCTGGAAGACATGTGGAGCTGTCACACAGCGGTGGACATGTTATCAATGACCAAACGCCTCTCCCGTCAAAATAGACGCTGAAACTAAGCGCTATCTATTGACCGTCTCCGCAAGCAAGCGGACTCAGTTCAGTGACAAATCCACAACATCTACATATATATGTAGATACCAAAAGGGACACCCTTCCCTTCAAGATACATTAAAACAATACATTTTTGTTCATCACCCCAGTACAAAACGTAAAGATGATGATGAAGAATAAACCATAACACCAGTTTTGATAAATACAGACAATACACCACCAACCAGTATACCATGGTTTCAGGCTATGGTCCTCATCAGTACAGGGACGGCTTCGATTACATAACATCCTACGAGGGGGGGTTACGTGTTTTGTGCTTGTTATTAAAGTTTAAAACACATTTAAACTTTATATATTTTATTCAATGAAGATCAAAATTACATTAACATCACATTTAATTATATATCATAACTACATAACATTAATTATGAAAAAGGCATCTCCTTATCGTGCAACTGAAAGTTGCTGATGGCTTGCGCCATCTATCGGAATAAATATCAACTATTCTCGTTGATTTTTAATTATTCCAGAAATGGACAAATACCCATTCTTGATTAATCAACTTTTAGTTGCATGATAAGGAGATGCCTTTTTCATAATTTAAACACCTTATCCCAGTTCAATATCATATTTGTACTATTTTTTTCACATTATGTAACATTAAGCCATCTATTTTCAGTTTTGTTTTTGTCACCGGTCCAATATTTTTATTTTCACAGACTAAATTATGAGATTAATTTATAAATCAAATATTATGCAAAACAACTATATACATCATTACAAAATCACACACAAAACCTTTATTAAGACACACAGGTCTTACAGAGGATTCTCCTTGGGGTTACAAGACGGAGAAACCCATGAAAGTGGGAAATGTACAAAGGGGTAAAAATGGAGAAAGATTATATACACATGATAAATATATACAGATTATTATTTGAATGATCCTATGGAAAATAAGAATATGGATTTTGAAGAGAAAAAAAAAAAGAAAAAAAATTTGGAAATATGGTTATTACAAAATCAATCGAATTTGATGATGAGAGAGATGATGATTGAGAAAGATGTTTATGAAACCCGTAGTTCTCACACTTCTGTGAATTGACTTTTTAATTAATTCATTTTTTTACTCTCAGAAATAAAGAGCGAACCATTCACATTTCCCCCATCTTTAATAAGCAAATATAAATAAAAGAAAGAAGCCAAATATTTAAACATAATGTATTGATGGGCAAAGGTCTAAATGAGGATTCTAAATTTAGTTTGCTCCTTTTTGTGTGCGAGTGTTGAAATAATTTCTCTTTTTTTTTTATCTATAAATTTTATAATTTCGAAATTTCCATATATCTAATGAAGGGGGTTATTTGCTAAATCACATATTGATTAATATAGCTTTTTTAAAAAAGAGATGATGTTTTTTATACTTTTTGTTTTTTCAAGAAATGTTGCATAAATCGATGAGGTAATTACAAAACCTCTCTAAAACACTGAACGGATAAAAAAACGATATTTCATAGCGCGGCATAAAATTTATTTATCTTTGGGGTAATACACGATAGAGGTCTTTTTTACCGTTTCTTTCTTCTGTTGAACAACGAGAGAGCAAAGAAAATAATTGGAAAATTCCATTATATATGCTGGGTAACTTATGTAAATATTGTGTTTTATTACATATCTCCATATATGTAAATATTGTGTTTTATTACATATCTCCATATATGTAAATAGAATTATAGAAATTATTTTCTTCATTCTCTATAGACAGAATTATTTACATATTGTTTATTTTTCGCAACAAACAAAAATGTCCCAATCTCTTGAAATCTCCTTACATAAATATTAATACCGTTTTTTAATCTCTCGAATTTAAAAAAAGAAAAAAGAAATTTTCATATTCACAGAAAAAAAAACATATAAAGTATTTATTTATTCCATAACTAATATTCCGAGGATATAGATTTTTGTTCTCTCTGAACGGTTATGAATATGATTTTTTAATAATCTTTTAAAGCTGTAATTAATTAAAATAAAACTATAATATCATATTTGTAATATCAAATAATTTGAATATTTGATAATTCACATACTTATTTACATATTTTAAAATTTATATTAATGCTCTAGCTTAGTATTTCATTTCTAAAATGTTATATTCAAAAATCAGGGTTAATTAAAAGAAAATGGCGCCGTTGCATCAATCAGACGAACAAAATGATATTAATAATCCGCGTTTTTTTCCCCCCGCAGACGAACCCCGAAGTATTCCATCAAATCGAGGCAGAAGATGAATCGGCCCCCTGAGAGCTCGGCAAATGTTACCAAAAGATGGTAATGGAGAGGGATAGAATTCGTCTGGCAGCCAATAATTATTTTGGGCGCGAAAATTCAGGAAAATGGCGAATAATTCCAGGTGACTTGTGGCGGAATTTTCCCTCTCCTAATTATCAATTCCCCTCATTAAGAATTGGATGGATAATTTGTGATAATTTCGAGTGCACTTAATTGGTATTAATCCTTTTGAATTAGCTGGCAATAATTTTAAAAGTGAAAATAATGAAGCCAAGTTTTGGAAAAGCTTTCATAAAGTAAAAAAAAAAACTTTTTTTTCCTCTCTTTGATACAACAATTTATTTAAAAATTTGCTAATGACTATTGGTTTGGTCTTATAGCTCATTAAGTTTTTATTCGATTATGTAATTGCACGGAATAATTTAGGCAATAATTATTGAATAATAATTATGTTCTTTCTAGCGTGTGTATCTTCTGAATATAATGTTCTGTTTTTACTGTTTACTACCATATAACGGCTCTGTACTTGAATTATTTTTCCTATTGTTATCCCTAGTACACGTGGTACAGGCCATGATAATCATGGTGGGTAGAGGTTGGCGAATGTTTTTACTGTTTACTACCATATGACGGCTCTGTACTTGAATTCTTTTATTGTTATCCCTAGTACACGTGGTACAGGCCATGATAATCATGGTGGGTAGAGGTTGGCGAATGTTTTTACTGTTTACTACCATATGACGGCTCTGTACTTGAATTCTTTTATTGTTATCCCTAGTACACGTGGTACAGGCCATGATAATCATGGTGGGTAGAGGTTGGCGAATGTTTTTACTGTTTACTACCATATGACGGCTCTGTACTTGAATTCTTTTATTGTTATCCCTAGTACACGTGGTACAGGCCATGATAATCATGGTGGGTAGAGGTTGGCGAATGTTTTTACTGTTTACTACCATATGACGGCTCTGTACTTGAATTCTTTTATTGTTATCCCTAGTACACGTGGTACAGGCCATGATAATCATGGTGGGTAGAGGTTGGCGAATGTTTTTACTGTTTACTACCATATGACGGCTCTGTACTTGAATTCTTTTATTGTTATCCCTAGTACACGTGGTACAGGCCATGATAATCATGGTAGAAGTTGGCGACTTCTTTTACTGTAAGTGCACCACATGTTGTCTATACATGTGAAAAGCAGACTTTGCACTTACAAATGTGCCAGAGCCCCGGTTGGTTACTTGCACTCGCTGGTGGGG
>CP092878.1:1051768-1075432 GCA_030710605.1 Cordylochernes scorpioides | reverse complement strand
TTGGACTTTTGCAAGAATTAGGGGGTCATTGGAGCATGTTTCTTTTTAATTTGAAAAAAAGTGTACTTGAAGTCTTACAAGACACAACTCACTGTACAGTTGGCCTTCCCTGATGTTGTTTCTAACCACGGAGTTTTCTGTCTTTTCAAGATATTCCAGTTTCTCTCTCTCTTGTGTAGTATTCTAATTAAGGTGAAAACATCAGGCTTTCAGGGAAAGGTTTCTTTCCTAAATCAACAACAACAGCTTTATTAGGACATTTCCGTCCTGTAAGGACTCGCCATACATCATTTTCATGGAGAAAAGGGAAAAAACATAAACAAAGGAAGGAGAGAAAGGAAAAGGAAATCAAAGTATTCAACATAACTATACAAATTAACTATGGAAGGAAATTCTTCTGTAATTTTAGTTCTTAGAGATTACCTTGTTCTCTAACGCTTTATGAAAATTAAACAATTTTACCGCTATATTTTTTTTTCTCGGACATTATTCTGATTAGCTGAACTGGGTTCACGTAGACTTGGGTTCTTTAAGATCTTATTCCGTTCCTCGTTAACAATAGTGCATTCAGAGATGTAGTGGGTCATTTCTTCTATTCCTAAATCTTTAATCCACAAAAATTTCTCTTTTTAGATTTCATTCCCGAAAGCTAAAGAGAGATATGTAAATTAAAATGTATATAAAATAAACTTATATCCATAGAAGCCTGATATTTTACATCTTAATATTGATACGAGGGATTAATTTATTGGAAATTCTAATTGTGTGTAATCTAGCTAGAGTAGCTGTCAACACTTCCACGAGTCAAATATTGACATTTTTCTCTCGGCAATTGTTCTGACAAGTTGGCATTTCTCCTTTCGATTCCTTGTAAAAAAAAACTTCGATATTTCTTTCTGTTTTTCCATTGCAGTGGGGACAGTGGAGGTTGTTTAGGAGGGAGTCATACGCGTCTGTAATGGTTTCGAGTTTTGATGGCGCGCTAATGCATCACAATAAATCTATTGTTTATAATTTTATTGGAATTTTTTTTGTATCATTGTTGACTAGAGGTTAATAAAGTTCGTTTCTTATTCATTCTTTCTGTTTCCGAGAGCTATCCTTAGATTTTCTTCAATAAAGAACTAATGTTTCAGAGAAAAAAAATATTTTCAACATTGTCTCAAGGATGGAATATTACAACTTAATATAACCAAATATTTTATCTCGACAATTGTTCTGACACAAGTTCGCTTTTCCTTCTGATTCCTTGTAAAAAAACTTTGTTAATTATTTCTGTGTCCAAGAGAGAGAGATATTCTCAGATTTTCTTTCAATAAAGAACTAATTTTTAAAAGAAAATTTCTTTTTGACATTGTATCACACTTGAGGATGGAACATCCCAACCTGTACATTCTGCAATAAGGAATGGGCAGGGCATCTTCTCTCGTGGCGTATGGCCGCTGAGCAGCAGGGTTTAGACCGATATCCACTCAACAAACCTTGATCAATAGTCTCCAAGACATCGTCTTTAGGGGGTAATATTGCCACGTGGAAAATTAGGAAAGACAAACTTCTGGATGACACAGCAATTCTATTTAAAGCAAGAACAAACTATGAAGGATAAACAAAAGATAAACAACGACGGAAGTTTACAGAGTATCAAAATATAAACATAAAAAATGATACTCTGTTAATAAAATAATAAATACTTTTCTACAATATGATAAGGTACAATTTGGATTATAAACACAAGGCTATAAGACCCAATCCAAATAAATAGTGTGTGACGTTTCAGTAACAGCGTTGTTACCATCATCAGACAAAAGACATCAAAATACCATTCAGTACTTTTGTCTGATGATGATAATAACGCTGCTACCGAAACGTCACACAATATTTATTTTGATTTGGTTTTATTACCTTTTATAGGGGAATATAATAAAATTCGTCTAACCCTTGTAGATTGAGAAAGTGTTTTTTTTTTTTTTATGATTGACAGACTTCTCCTTTAAATGTATTATTTATTATACATACATTACAATAAGAAAACACAATAAGTACAAAAGATAATAGTGGCTATATATATTTTCAATCAAGTTTTTGTTCGTCACTTTTAACAACAACAACAACAACTTTTTTATATTAGGTTATCATCATCTCCAATCTCACAGAATATATATGTAGGATGGTTGTTGTGTGAAGTGTTGGTGTGGCTTGTGGAAAGGCTGCTGATAAAATTATAATTAAAATTAATTTATTTAAAGCAAGAAATTATAAAGAGAAAAGAAGCAACGGTTGAAGTAACGGCCGTCGGCTCTAGCCTTGTTGTTTACCGCGTGAGTGCCAGATCAAGTGTCGGAAGAAGCCAGCCGCTAGAAAGTTCCGGATGACGCCCGCGCATGCGTAGTGAAGTATTCTCAAAACACGTGCTTGCCGAGGCATAGTGGGGCCGCCATTTTTCTGCCCGTATGTGTTTTGAAGCTTTGTCCCAGTTCGCTGAAGCAAAGTGCGGTCGCCACATATATATATATTTATAAAATTAAATATTCCAACAGAAAGAATCATAAGTGTATATATACAAGTAAGTGAAGACCAAATATAAATGAATTACGTCACAGCAACCTTACTCTGATAAGGACAGTCACCCTGATAACGAAAGCACACGCTGTGACCAAGCATCCAGTGTGCGTGACCAGATCTAATCACAGACACAAAAGCCTTTATTAAGACACATAGTTATATACGTGGATTTACCGCGGAGTCTGCAGATGAAAAGAATAAAAAAGTAAAAGCCAATCACATTCAACGGTAATAAAATTATATAGAGAGGAAAACCTAATTAAGACAAACATAAATAGATCCAATCAGTGCATCGATCCAGCAATATATCCTTGGGCGACATGCCAAGGTTTGTTGACGCTGTAAATATGTAACTTTTCTACCCACTCTACCTATTTATAAGCTACCTCTCCCTTCAAAAACCATCGTCTCCGCCATATAGCAGTCAGTACCACAACACCAGCTTTGGTAAATACAGAACGTCCACATGGGGACCGTGGTTTCGGACTTATAGTCCTAGTCAGTCCAGGGCGGACCTTGATTTCATGTAATCCGCAAAGAATTAATGAAATCAACAGAATTTGCGGTCTGAGATAACGCCTAGATTTTGAAGGGAGAGGTGCCTTTTTCGTTTTATCCCCTTCCCCCGACAAATTCTAACTACCGATAGTCAGAAAAAGTGACGCCCCCTAGTTGTAGCGGTTTAACAGATATAAGCTGGCTACACTGCTATGGGAATTGGTCACCACTTTCATAAAGTTGATAGACTAACACCATCTATCGGACGAATTAAAGCTCATTGAAGTCTTTGGAGCAATTCCTATATAATGTGTTTTATTTATATCATTCTAATTTGCATATTTCAAAATTTTATATGTAAATATTCGTTTTTTATTTATTCTGTTTTATTTGTGTGTGCTTTTATTAAATTCCTTGATTTCAGCCCGATATTCCGAGAATTAATATATATATGTAACATATATGCATATTAATTATATGAGAATACACGCCAAATAGACACAACGTATCGCTAATTACAATCAGGTTGTTAATTAATCGGGTCAATGAATGAAAGCCCAATTCCAGGAAATTCCTATTAAATTCCATCCTAATTTGAAAATATTTTTTTCCTTAATTTTATTATAGATCTTTGGAGGATGAATTTCTATTATCAATCACCCGAAAATTCTTTTTTTTTTTTTTTCATTATCCATTCACTGAAAACATTTGTCTCTCTATTGAATATTAAAATTTCTTTTAAAAAATTAAATTATAAAATGAAAAATACGATTAAAAAATGGAATTCACGTAACAAAAGGGGAACCTCTTCCTTTTAAAATTCATTTAAAACAGTTCTGTACTGAAGTGATATAACAAAAACTTTTTTTTATTATTTTGTCAGGTAGAGAAAATTTGGAAAGACAAATTTTTCAGGATGACACAGCGATTTATTTAAGAAACAGGCAACAAACTAAAATGTATAAAATACAATAGAAGTGTAATAAGGGAATTTATAGACTAGTAAAATATTAATAATCTGTACATCAAATAATAAATATTTCGCTATTTTTAAAGGGAGAGGTACTCATTTTGATAAGTAAAATGTATACAGAAATTATTTTGTTATTAATGATATGGAAACAATGAAAACAACACGCTAATGTATCAGACAAATGGTGGGAAATGTCAGAATTTCTACCCTATATATGTAAATAGGTAAGGAAGCTGGGATAGAAGTGAGGAAAGAAAGTATCTGACTGTGAAAAGAAAAAGACTCACATCGATTGGATGCAACTTTTTTCCTTCTTTTATCCCCGCAGCGCGCGTTTGTCTAGCCGGCTAAGAAAACTCTGAGACAGCTCTAAGACTTCATCAACCTTTTTTATCTTTGACGTTTCGGCCACCCACTGTCGTCCTTTTTCAATACTTCACTAATACGTTTTCAACCTTTTTTTGAAACGTCAAAGGACAATAAACGTTTATAAAAAGTGAAAAATATATATACAAAATTGAAATTGTACTGGTATTAGATAGATAAATTAAGAAAAAAAGGAATCTCCTAATCGTGAAACTAAAATTTGATGATGGCTTGCGCCATCTGTCGGAATGAATATCAACTAATCGCTGATTTTTAAATATTCCAGAATAATATGGTAACGTGATTAGATTTTCTTGATTAATCAAGAAAGGATATTTGGCCCAATTGTGGAATAATAAAAATAAATCAACGATTAGTTGAAATTTATTCCGACAGATGGAGCAAGCCATCATCAACTTTTAGTTGCATAATCAGTAGATTCCTTTTTTCTTCCTTTTATAAATGTTTATTGTCGTTTAACGTTACGGCGACCCACTATCGCCCTCGTGAGGTGAGGGAGATGCAGTTGCGAAACGACTAATTTCATTAATATTTTCGTCTTTTTTTTTTCCCAAATAATAAATCGGTGATACTGTATTAAAATTCCTTTTTTTAACCCAACGTTTAATACTTACCATAAATATTATTATACGATAAATTCTATGTCTCCTTGGTCAAGCAGTCATGGAGCAAATTGAACGATCCCACTCAGTGAGAAGAGAGCCAAAAGATCAATATGGCGCAGGGATTTTGGCGGGAGACATGTGCAATTTCCGTTTGGTTTTATTTTTTTGTCACTGCCATCACAGCCACCCATGTATCTATCCATCTAAATATATTTATTTATTTATCCGTTCTAGAGTTCCACTTTGTGTTTCAATACTGTACTTGTATTGTTTTCAAATACTATTTATATTAATATAGACAAGTGAAATATTATTTTTCGTTAATTTATTAATTTTTCATTTTTTTATATTCCCTTTTTTCAGCTGTTAACAAAAAAAGTTTTTAATTTTCGAAGATGCCTTTAAAATGACACGAATTGTTTGCATAAATTTTACCTAAATTATTAATTAATATAGTTAAAGCAAAAAATATATATACGCATCAATTTTTTCACAAAAAATACTGTATTAGATTATATTTGGCTAATTAAAATATATAAATATTTCACTTTTCAAATTATCCCTATTTATAATTCTAACACAATATTTTTTGTTTAAATGAAGATAGAGATTTTTTAAAACTTTATTTTAATATAAAATTTAATAAGATAACTCTTTTTAGATATAGACGTACTTTAATATAAAAACATTTTTATATAAAAAGAATTAATATTCCGCATTAAAATATAATAATAGGAAAGAATTTTAAAATAAAAAATAAAACGCTATCTCTAAATAAAATGTCAGACGAAAGAAATATACACATTTGCTTTATTTTTAATACATTTGAAATATAGGGAAATATTGTAAAAAATATTATTTTTTTAAAGATATATTTTTTGAAACAAAAATACAACTGCACATACAATCAATAAAATAAATATTCAATTTTTTTTAACTGGAAAATTCTAAAATTTATATTTGGCTTCCCTGCCTTGCCTACTTTTATATTCGTCTGTTTTTATTTAACATCCACATAAATTGTGATTTTATATACATCTTTCTTTATGTATGAATGAGCTTTATATTTTATTTTTATTCTCTTTAAAAGTAGTTTTGAAAAAATGTATATAATAAATAATATAAATGTGTTTTCCCAAGGGTAATTATTTATATTAATTTTATTACTTGAAATATATTTTTTTTAGTATATACCGTAATTCAACTTGACAAAAAAATGACACTATAGTTATTTTTAAATTAATATACTCATGAATAAAATCGTAATATTTTTACCAAAAGAACTTAAAATTTTTCAAAAGCATCCATTTCTTTAAAGTAAATAAAAATTCTAAGTTAAAAGTATTAAATATGTGACAATTCTGTATTTTAAAAATATTTAAAAATGTTGTTCGCTTATAAATTATATATAAATATATTTTTATTTATTCAGATGTTCACGAATAAATACCACAATAGTAATTATTTTAAGAAAATAATAAACGGCATTGTGCCTATTAGGAATGCGAAAAAAAAAAGCTTTAATGTGTAGACACGCAAAAAGAAAGAAAATAAATACGGGATTCAACCACAGAGATAAAGGTACCATAACAGAAAATTGCCACAAAGATTTTTTCCCCATTAACCTATACATTCTCCAATAAACCTGCATAAGCATTATCGGCTGCAAAAACAACTCATTCCGCCATTTTCATTCGACGTTGATGTATTAGACCGGGCAGTTAGCTCAAATGGCCCTATACATTTTTATAGGTAGTTTTCATTTACCAATATAATAGTTGTAATATATAATTTACAGAATATATTTTGCGGATAAAAATATGTTTATAATTTCAGATATTTCTATATATTTTAAATATTTTAAATTAACAACACGGCACATAACTTGTAAAAACTATTTCTAGTAGAAATTTTTATTAGATTTATACAGTGTGTTTCTCGATTTTAAATAGCTATATATTTTTATATCTCTCTATATATATAATATATCAACATTTTAAATATACATATATTTATTATGTTACGAAAATAAATTTTAAAATGGAGAGGTGCCATTTTATGGTTTATTAATATCATCTTCCCGCAACTTGATGTTATATATGTATATATTTATTTATATATTGTACCAAAAGAATATTCAATGTTACAAATAGTTCGTTCTGAAGAAATCCAACCTTTATCAAATCACCATAACATAATTTTACTACAAAAATATATAATATATAAAGTAAATCGTAAAAATATTAATATAACTTTTTATGGAACAAATTTTGTCTTTTAAACAACTTATTGACACATTTTAAATCATTGTTTGAATTTTCTATGCGCATTGTTATTTCGTTTAGTTGAGTATCTTTATTTTCAAATGTATATTATTTGATATATCAAACAAAAACGATGCGTAATAATACATTTTCTGTATACCCCTTCGTGTTTGTTTAACTACTGTAGGGAAAAATAATCTGCCACGATTATATAGAAACACCCGACAGCCTAAATCTAGGAAATCTAAGATAAAAAGATTAAAGTTAAAAATATATATATAAATAAACTTAAAACCATCCGTCTTTATTAAAAGAAAAATATATATTAAATCTTTATAAGTTTAGGCCTCGTTTTTTAAATATCATCAGAGGGATTTAGATTTATTCTACCGGAAAGATTACAAATGTTATACAAGTAGCTAGTTTAAGAACAGACTGAAATATTTATTAGGGAATTGAAATAATGTTTAAATGGTTGTATATTGGGAATATATATAGGTTTTTAATAAGAAACTCAATATCATGTAAATTAAAATAATTTTCTACTATCTTTAATACGATGAGGAAAATAT
Organism: Cordylochernes scorpioides; assembly: GCA_030710605.1. Taxonomy (NCBI): domain Eukaryota; kingdom Metazoa; phylum Arthropoda; class Arachnida; order Pseudoscorpiones; family Chernetidae; genus Cordylochernes; species Cordylochernes scorpioides. Next base: position 1,067,571 of record CP092878.1, on the reverse strand, counting down.
TGGGCGGACCTGGTTTATCAGTGGTGAACCCTCCCAGAGGTTTCATTAGTTTAACCTACCAGACAGCTCTACTATTGTGTATTGGACTGTTCTGCTTATATAGCCGGTACTGTAAAGGAATTCGTGTGGCGATGGTATTGGAAGTAAAATATAAATCTTTAGGGACATTATAAATAAATATATGCATTGTGGTCCTTAATCTTCCACAAATAATTCCAAAAATATCCTCATCAGACTTCATTTAAATAAATCACTAAACGATTGATACATCTATATATTCCTTCTCAACCATACGTAGGTTGATGACTGGGACTGTCCACTTTCTATGGCAGCTTATTAATATCATAGTGTGTTCAACCAAAATTGTCCAGGGGAACTCTACATTTTTTATCAGCGCATTCCTCTTCATAACCTTCCTTCCATACATCTCTCAAACACTACCTTCTCGGCCTTTTGCCTAATATCAAAGTGTTGCACCTGCCTTTATCCAGGACGATTGTCGGACAAAATGTCCAAAATTGTTGGTTATCCTCCTCTCAACCGTCTTGTACCATCATCCTACGGTGATCTTGGGAAGAGCAATGTGATGGTTTCCTTCCACATCGATGCTGCCTCTCTCTTTACTTAGAAACATAGATAACCAGTTAATTCAATCAACAGCCAAACCTGTCTTGAGCGAAAATCGCTTTTCCTAAACAGGTTAGTTCTAAATTGTTTGAAGTTTTTGTTCCATTTAAATAGATTGCGAACGTGTGGCACAATCAAGTTTGTGTTAGAAAAAAAAAAAAAGGTTTTCAATCCAAATAGATTGATTTTAAAGCGCCTAAGTTTGCTCTGTGGATATATCAAAATAATTTTAAAACTTTCTACTACGCAATAAGTGAATCCACGAAGCCAACAAACTTTGCCTGCAGGCCGTGATGTATGCCAACAAGTGCCGTGGATCCCACAAGCCTATCACAGGTAGGTTTAGATACATAACTCAGTGAACTTCCGATTATCCGAATTGTGGCACAGTACAATCAATATCCCCTCCCTCTCTCACAATGAAATCTTTGAAATTCTTTAAACATAGAGTCAGGATTATATTGAACTATAAAATATTATATGTAATTTGGGGTTGGCTTCTTGTAGCGGCCATAACGATTGAAGAAATTTAAATGTGCGTAACTCGGACTCCTGGGCGTACGTACAAATTGTAATGCTTTTTTTATTATAACTTTAGGAAGTTGTACCTTTTACCATGTATATCAGAACAATAACTCTGAAAGGTATTACAGTGACCTTTATTGAAGACACACGAGGTTACCAAGTGTGAACAGCCTCTGTCTCCTTAAAAAAAAAACAGACGACCGGCGACATCAAAGCCTTTATACTTCCTTAAGTTTTGTTCCTGAGTGTATAAACTATATACCCAAACCAGCTAAGTCGCCAAAAAATGCAATTTATTATATGTAAATGTAACTTGTGACTCTCTCTTCAAAGCGACTTCTGTACGTGGTTCCAGTAACCTGAGTTAACTTAATGAAAATAGTATGTGTCTTCAAATATTCTAAATATCTTGGAGTCTTTTTGTTACTATATTCTCAATAGAAAAGGTTCTGTATTAAATCCTGTACACAAGGAAGGTATGATTACGAAAAGATTGTATTTAAAAAGAAATACAAAATGTATTGCTTATTTTTTTAGGTAAATATATTTGGATTTTTACCCATTTTTGTGTTAATTTATAATTAGCACAGACCATATATACATACTGTCTATATAGATGGAAATTCTCCACAGCATTGATCCATTAATCTCGACCGTCTCTAAATATACACATTTATTCTGGTCATTCGACAAAAGATCTCCACTGTCACATGTATTTACATACGTACATATTAGAAAGCATATAATATGGTGCCACCTTGACTTATAAGATTATATCATATATTTATTGTATGCCATCTCTAGTCAGCATTAGTTTTCTACTCGATATATCTAGCTGGCACATTATTATCCTTTTAACAAGGTGTGATCGTTTCTGTCTGATAGAATCGGAACATTCCAGGTTCGAATCCTGCTGGAGGCTGCTCGTTTTTTCATAGTTGTAAGGGGTATCGCATTTTCGTGACATATTTTAGTAGAATGGCATTTGAAAATATACCGCATGTATTTCTTTTGAACGAAAAATCGAAATTTATTTTAAGGAGAAATGACTCTTTATTTCTAACCTTAGGGATGAATTGTGAAGAGTAATGATAAGTCCCGTCCCTGGACACTTTTATTTTTCCGTTCATCATTACTCTTCACAATTCATCCTTTCATACTTCATCCCTGAAATAATAGTTATTTCTCCTTAAAATAAATTTCGATTTTTCGTTCAAATATATATTCACAGAAATACATGCGGAATACTTTCAAACGTCGTTCTACAATCATGGGCCGTATTATATTGTATAAAAATCACATATTTTAGTGTAATAATGGCGCTTTTACCTACCAGATATCACAAGGACATGTGTACACATTGCTAAAAATATCAATCTAAAAAGACCCATCGGATTAAAATCCTATCTTATAGGAATTCGGAAATGGGAACTACATTTTTTCTAATATTAAAAGCCCATTGAAATTTGAAAGGCCGTTTTTAAGATGCATTATTAGTGAGGAATAAAATGGTTTAACCATCTAAGTGAAATATGACTAAATTGTGTTATTTCTCAAATCGTGTTAGATATTTTGGGGAGATTTCCAATAGAATAAACATCTATAGAGGTGTTCTATGTGCGGTAGGAAGATGGAAAATATGAAAGTCCCATGATAAATGTTTCCAGTTTTGTCGTATAGATACATGTATATAGTCCTAGGACGTTGTGTAAGTGTGATGGCACTTTGTGGCGCGTCGACAAACGATGTCGCAGAGGGAGGAAGACACGAGCTCGGACATTGTTGCTTGGTGAAGTCAGGAAGTTTTCCAAAAATAGGCAAAAATCACATAATGAAATCTCTGTGTCTTGAACAGCAGCTTCCTTCGTCCAAACTGCCACCTACCAAACCGATGCTTTACTTACATTGATCTTGTCGTTTCCACAGCTTTGGTGTAATGTGGTATCCACTTTAATAGCAGTTCCTCCATAATTATTCTCTATACACAAACACACGGAACAAAAACACGACAAAGCAACACATACAAACCCTTTATTATTATGATATTCCAGCCGTATATACAAGTTTTGAAATTAGCATTTCCAATCATGAATGAATGCGTACCAAAGTTTCGAGGCAGATTTAACTTGAAATAAACCTTTGAATTATAAAAACAGTTAAAAGATCCGTTTTAAAGAAAAATCTCTTCCAGCTCTTTGATAACCCACTGTCTTACCAAGTTGAATTCTTATTTCTAAGACTACGCTGATGCTGACCGGTTGAAAGATCCGGCATACTTTCTTTTTTTTTTTTTTTTTTTAGTTTTTTCAAGATTTCCGCGTGCCTTGCTTGATGAGAATTCTTTTACAAATGACTTTCTAAGACTTCGTTCACCTCTATCCCCCAAATTGAAGTTAGGTATCAGATTTATTGCAGCTTTAAGTACTTAGGTCTAGACGTCATATTCCTATGCGCTTGTTTGTTCAACCGCCGCTATCCAAGGAGATTGAAGAAAATTTTAAAGATACATTCTCTACTTATGCGGCGAAGCAAATTATTTTAGAGGAATATTTTCACGTTGTGTGTGAATGAGAAATATTCCGTTTTACAATTGAAATTCGCAGAGGAAAATGCTGAACTTACCAACCACACAGATATTTCACGTTAAACGTAACGGAAGAATTCAACAAAGACTCGCCTTATATGAAGAAAATTATTTAAAATGGAAAAGTTTATTTACCGAGTTATTTATTATTTTTTAAAAAGTAATACAACTTTTTTCGGCTATATAATCATTGGATGTTATATGATGGCAGAAATATTTTCAAATTTGTTTCATAGATGGCGCCATGTTACGACTTCCGCCCTATATGATTGAAAAAATCATTTCATTTTAACGTTAGTTAATTGTTAAGAAATATAAGGCAATATGAAAAAGTTGGCCTATTTATAGATACCAGCTTAGAATGCTCGACAAAGAATCCTCCTGTAGAGTGAATGGTTGGTTGTTCCTGGACTCCTCTCACATATCGAGACTTGAAATGCAAGCTTTGCCAGACGTCTATCCCGCTCAAAGACCCAGCAACCCTGCAGGACCTATTATTTAAAAGGACGACATCTTATTTATCTCCAATCCAAGTAATTGCTTATTTATAGACCGGAAGTCGAGTATCTCAGATTTGGCCGAGTTGTAAGTTAGTGACGTGATGTAAAAAGTCCCCTATGTTATTGGAAGTCCCGAGAGACTCCCCTGTATGTAATCCATTTAGCGTTACCCAGGGTGCACCACGTGGAGGCGGATTACTCTGCACCCCGAAAGGGGAAAAGGTCGCCTTGACGCCCCCTCCGCGAGGGAGACTAAACAGGACAAAACAAAGGGCCGACACGACAACGCGATGTCCCTCAAATAGGGCAGTGTCCCAAGCTGCAGAATTTGATGGGACCTCGTTGAAGGCGGCCCTAGGTTTCGAACCTGGAGTCATACCACGTGGAGCGGACGCCTACGGCCAGATCCCCTTCCGGGACATCTACTAGAGAAAATATCTTTATTTTACGGGGCTGCTAACCAAAATGAATGATTTTTGAGCCCCGATGGACGCATAAAGCGGAATATATACAAAGCATAGTTGGAGGGGCCTGGGGATGGGTGGCCAGGGATCATCGCCAGGTGAGGCCAGGAGAGCCGGGATGTAGAGGAGGACCGGGGGGGGGGGAGCAGGGTGGTGATCCGCGGAGTTCAGGGGGTGGCAGAGACGGGTTCAATGGTGTTGAAGCAGGTTTGTAGCAGGCAGACAAGCCGCAATGCACGATGTAAAGTATCAAGGTGCTGCACGCAACCAAGGCTGTTCAAAAAGGTTAGATTCCCCAGGCCAGGGAAAATAAAAGAAAGACAACTGTTGTTTAAATAAGAATATCAGATAAAGCGAGAATGATTCAGCAACTGATGGGAAAAGATAGATTATTATTTTATTTTTATTTATTTATTATTATTATTTTTTTTTTTTTGTAAAAATGAATATATTAAAGTTTTGGATAAGAATACTGGTGGGGTACCAGTGCTAAGACGACCAACCAGAAAAGTACACCATGGATTGCATAGCGCGTTCAAATGGGTCGCTGCGTAAGTCGATTTCTCGAGCAGCCCGCGCCGTCGAATCGCCAAACCATTTGCCCTCTGTCCTTGGGTTACAGAGACAGCGTCAGGGGCGATCACATACGCAGGGCAGGTCGCGAAACCGATCTTAAACAGCGGCACATGCCAGAGTTACGTCTACGAGCGGCCGCCAATGACCGGTGTTAACCATGAGGTGAGGAGTCCGAGTCACTTAGGTGATCGGAATCCTCCGCGCGGACGCGTGGCTTAAGTCTATCAGAGGCCTTTAGGAACTCCAGGCAGGCTCGCCAAGTGCTCCTGTTGAAAATAAAGTCTTTGAGTGACCGCGGAGTGTACCCTAATTCTTCTGCACAGGTGGAAAGAAGGGGGAATCTAAGGGCATCAAGACTGCTGCACTCAAGCACGATGTGAGACAGAGTTTCTTCCCTGTCGGCGTCGCAGTAAGGGCAGGAAGGATCGTCAATGACGCCTATCCTGTGGGCGAAACTGTCCGTCCACGTGTGTCCCGTTAGCAGGCCTACCACAATGTGCTCGCTAGGGACGATGTACGCATACCTTTTGTCTAAAAGACTCATTGGAGTAAGGCCAAAGCGGGTGTGGATAGAAGGAGCTAGAGAGAGGAATCTGCTTTCCCATGCTTCACGCGCCCGGCCGTAGATTGCCGATTTTACAAACGACAAAGGAGCGAGTTTGTAACAGCTTGGGTCAGCAGACTCAGCACCCCGCTTTGCGAGTGTGTCCGCAATGTCATTACCCACGTTCCCACTGTGGCCCTTGATCCATTGTATGGTGCATCTGTTCCCGTTGCGATTCAATCGCGAAATCAGTAGCAGAGCTCTGTCAATAAGGTAATTACCAGTCTTAGAGTTCAGAACTGACTTCACGACTGAGAGGTTGTCCAGGAAGAATCCTAAGGTTAGATGATTAGGTAAAGTGGTTGCGTTATCAAGAGCCTTAACCAATCCAAGGGCTTCCGCCTGAAAGACAGAACAATGAGGGGACAGAACATGAGATTCACGTATTTCAGGTGCACAATCGAGACAAGAGAACCTGTACACGCCGGCGCCAACTCCATCTCTGGTTTTGGAACCATCTGTATAGTATGCCACGTGGAAGAAAAGAGCAGGAATATTACTGGGAGCGGAGTAATAGGGGGGGTAGGGGAGAGGATGTGGAAAGGGAGGAGGCTCGAGTGGAATTTCAGCGTCAACCAATCCATACTTTTTAAGGTATAGCTCAGTTTTAGCCAAGATTTCCAGATCGAGAGGAAGGACTCTGGAGAGGGAGATTAGAGCAGCGTTGCTGGTTGATCTGAAAGCTCTACAAGCTCTCACTAGGAAAGGCCTTTGAGCACTCAGTAGAACATTCAAGGAGCGTTGAGAAAGATTAGGAAACCAAACCGCCGAGGCATAGGCAATGGCCGGAACAACCACTTGCAGATACAGAGTTCTCAAGGCGCGGTAACCAAAACCAAAGTTGAGATTAGCGGCTGCGGTCAAACGCGGCAACATGCCGCGGACCTTGGCGCAGACTTCAACTACGTGCTGGTAGAAAGATAGACGTTGATCAAATCTCACTCCCAGCACCTTAATTGAGTCGCACCATTGGATTGGCCGTCCGTGGATAACCAGATCCCGGCGCGGTTCAGGCAGTCTCCCGTGTGGTCTGAGGAGAACCATAGCCTGGCACTTCCCCACGCTGAGTTCCAGTTTATGCAAACTGCACCACCTAGCCAACTTTTAACGATGAAATTTAGTACAATATAGCCCAGCCAACAATGGTGAAATAATTTACATACGTTGGGGTGTGTATGCAACATTGTTTAAACACGCGCCTGCCATCTAGTGCCAAAAAATAGAATTAATTTCAGCCTACTGACAAAAAAAAATAAATTATAAAACTTTAATGAAAATATGAATGTGTTATTATTCTATATTTTATTTTAAAAATATTATGAATTATATATATTTTAAATGTCCATGTGTAATATATTTACACATTCATTTATTTATTGTTACAAAAAGCACGAAGTCCAAAGGACTATTGTGCTGTGCCAGTATTATTTACATATATATGATTAATTATTTACACGATGGATTAGTAGTGTTTTGTAAATTAATGTACAAATAGTTCTAAACTTAACAAAGTTCTCATAAGATAGAGTATATACACAAAGAGAATTTGGTAATGTTTCAAAGTATCTACATACAATTTGATTAGTCAGAGGGCAAGTTAAAAGAAGATGATCTGGTGATTCAACATCTAAGCGGCATTTACATGTTGGATAATTGATAACATTCAGTTTGAGTAGGAAACTTAAGAAGGGTCCTTTGCCTGTATACACAGATTAATTTAAAATTATTGAAATCTTGCTTAAATTATAATGAATTAATGGACAAAAGACGAGAGGTTATAAGAATTAAATTGTGCAGTGGCCAATACATTTTTTGTTGCTGAGTATTTCAGACCTTCGTGATTCTGATGTTCTGAATCCAGAAATGTTTTAGAGATACATAATCTACCTAGCATTAATAAGCCTTCTAAAAAAATAGCGGTTATTTATTAATTATAAGAACATTTTATTAAAATACCCTAAAATAGAGAAAATAATTCTATTTCAACTAGCATCTCACTGGAGAATTACTAAAAATAATGAAATTTGAACTTTGTGATTTACACTCGTGGATAAAACTTAAGGAAGTTGTACCATTTAGCATTTATATCGGGATTGAGACAATAACTCTGAAAGATATTACAGTTACCTTTATTGAAGACACACGGGATAACCAAGTTTGATCAAAATTGCCTCTGTCTCCTAAAATAAAAATGACGATATCAAAGACCCTCCACTTTCTTAAGTTTTGTCCATGAGTGTAATTTGGGGCAACTAATGATATGATGATGTAAAAACCGAGTTATTTTCCAATATTTATTTTATAAAAAGTGAACTAAAATATAAAATGAGGAAAACTTAAGATGTTTCCATACACAAAGAATTTGATAAATGTCGTATCATCTGGAAGCTTCATTTATAGAATTCCCGAGCGTAAAAATTTTCATTATCCTCTCTTTGCAGGTTCCAGTAGTAATTGCCATCATGTAGGTGTCCCATGTTCTCTAGTACCGATCTTCCATAGTGTTGATGTCCTGGTGAAATCTTTCACCTCACTCATATCACCCAAATGGTCAGGAAAGAAGTCCAAGCATTTTTTATTTTTGAAGTTTGAAAATATGCTGTCCACTAACTCTTAGTATTTTTCATCTCTAAAGTTACCTAAAAGTTTCGAACTGCCAAGACGAACGAGATCCAAGCACCGAATTAAGGTCATTCATGGAGTTGACAAAATGGGGGTCACATTTATGAGCTGCCGTAACTCAGGGCCATCAAAATGCCAGCGTCTTCTACTTTAATACTGTAGTTGATTGTCAACTAGAGTTGAACTCTTTACCACTGGAATTATAAACATGGTCAAAGGGGATAAAACGTCTTCAACTTATAAGTTGGCAACATTGCACCCCTTGAAAACGGTAGCGGATAGAAAGGAAAAATTTGAAATCTGCGCACCGAAAAAATCACATTGCCGGCAACGGATTCAAATATTTGTGACCAGTGTTATAGACAGAAAGTTGATGTTTTTTCTATAGATTTGATATCCCTGATTAATGAATCAGTTCCATTTGAACTAACGTTTAGAATGTTTGTGTTTTATTTTTAATTTACTTTTATCTTTTCATCCTCCCTGGCCCAAATTGGTGTAATGGGTTCGACGTGGTTACAGCCCCTTGTATATACACTCATGGGCAAAATCAAAGGAAGTGGAAAGTATTTGATGTCGCCGGTCGTATGTATTTTTGAAGGAGACATAGTCAATTTTGCCTACACTTACTTGGTTATCTCGTGTGTCTTCAATAAAGGTCACTGTGATATCTTTAAGAGTTATTGTCCCGATATACATGATGAAACTTCCTTAAGTTTTGTCCATCAAGGCATATCACAAAATAAATGCTGAGGTAGAAACCTTTGCTTCAAAAGATTTTTTCACAGCATTATAAACAATAAGAAATTTGCTCCGATATCATTCGTCGTAAAAAAAAAAGCTATATAACCTTCAACTTCAATTTGATTTTTTTAGAGTTCAATCTGCAATCCCGGGGTGTTTATAGTCCAACATTTACTCCTCGAATTTTAGGGCATTTCTAAACCTATATAAATGTAGCCTGGACTTAATTTTTTTTTAAGCCACTGCGTTGAAAATGAAATCTATCAACTATTTACCTCGGAATAAAAATGCCAAACAGAGATATAGTTAAAAGCTGCGATCGTGGTATTTGGTACATTAATACCATCCATACTCCTGTAACTTTACGTTGTATTCTGGCTAAGAATAGGTCCTGTAACGTCATCGCCCAAACACCTTTTTGGGAAATTGGACCGATTATGAAATCTCATCAGCCCATGAGGGCCATATCCCGAAGCCTTGGATTGTTGGCTTTTGTCTGGATTGGCCATCGCTGGTATTTTGGCACATTGTTTATCATTACCTCCTGTACTGGGGTGATGAACAAAATGTTGAAATACATATTGATACATATATATATGTTTGAAAATAGAGCAATCCATATATTATATTACTAGCGGATGTACCCGGCTTCGCCCAGGTTTTTCTCGAGGGAATGTTTGTAGTCTAGTAATAAGAAAATATACTACACCTAAAAAGTATCAGAGAAAAGAGAAACCACGGAAGGTGAACAGAAAAATGCTTACAATGGATGTTATGTTTACGATATCAAGTTAAATAAAAACAAAGATAAAATTTGCATATGTTGGTCACTATAAATTTGTATATTTGTTAGGCGAAATTAGAAACATGATAAAACAATAGGGTATTTAAAAACAAATGTAGAAATAAAAGTTGAAGTATAATAAACAATGTTAAAGATTAGTTTTAATTATTAATCAAGATTGTGTGTGAATATGTGAGAAAGATGTAATATCGTTGTTTTCTTGGCCGACTCTTTTACATATGGTGTTATCTTAAAATTGCTTATTTTGAATATTTTTTAGATTGAGATTATTAGCTAGTATGTAAAAAAATTAACTCTGTTGAAATTTAATTTTGTATTTATATATAAATAAAATTAACTCTGTTGATTTTTTTTTTTTGTATTTATTCGATAACAGCGAAGTTACGCATGTTAATGTTAGGAAATATATTTTGATGTTAAGCAAAACCTGCTCCATCTCGTTTTACATAAATGTTGAAAATTTGGTTGAAATTGATGCATTGTAACGAAAGTTTTTAGTGATGTCCACTTATGAAATTTCCATTTTATTAATATAGATTTAAAAATGCCTATTTTGGATCAAAAAGTTTTATTTCCGATATTTCGTGTGGCAACTCGCCAAACTTCTTCGGGGAACAAGATTGTTTTGAATAGCTCGCGTATCATTTCACGAGTATGTACAACTTATATATATGTATGGTAGGTATAATAAAGCACGTAGGAACATATATACAAAAAAAAATCGCCACCTAATCCAATAGAACATTGCCTGCGGAGAAATCTCCATATTCGATTGAATACAAATCAGGTCCTGAGATATTCCATCTTTATTTCTATTAGTGCGGAAATGTTTCGATTTTTCACCTGCAGATGGCGCTCTGTGTTCTCTTTAATTGTCATTATACATTTAGCTGAATGTGTTTTGAAACAATTAGCCTAAATTACGAGATATGTAAAATTGCCCGGGGTAGCAATACGAAATCCCCAACGTCTTTCTTCCAAAAGACGACCGTAATTTCCATATCTTCATCTTCAAATAGATATTACTTACGAGATATATGCAAATTTTATCTATTAATCTTCCAATAGAAAAACTATCTTTCGTATTTCTATGTAAGGAATCTATGTTACAGGTATTTGATAATTTTATGCTGAAAACATCACTTTCTATCCTTAAAACTTGTTTTCACGCCTTGTCCGTGTTTGTTGCTATTGTTTAGATGTGTTTCCCCGAAGTTTCTCACATATTTTTCTGATCTAGTTTTTCAAAATGAATTCTAGACCTTTTTCAAACACTTTCAAAAAGATCGCTTCTTAAAATCTTACAAGTGTTTATATAAAATACCTGATTTTATACATGCTGTGGTATGGAATATGTTTGACAGTTTCTGTATTTTTAACTTAAAAACGTCAATCCGTATCTATAAAGGAGCATTCATGTATGGAATGGGAAGGAAAACGTGACGTCTACAATCCCAAAGAAAGGGACACCGTTTCTTACTCCCAGTTGTTTGCCAGGCGTATTGAAACGTGAAGACTGAAGAGCTCCATTGTTGGTGTAAAGCGTCAGAGAAATATCTACCTTGTATCTGGCATATTGTGTAGGTGCGTGTGACTCTACTTTGTTCACAGCGGAACCTATTATCCTCAATTCAGAATAAATTCCACACACCATGTTTTCCATTTACCAACCATTGGCTAATTTGTGCAGGACTACGGAATGAACCCGGTTATACGTTGGACACGTGGTAAAAGACAAAGTCCCGCGACTTGCATGATGCCTGACATCTTTGACAAGCTGTGACAAGACCAAGTTTAAGGTAGCTGTTATCTCTCCAATCTGTTGAAATACAATGACAATTCTTTAACTGAACTCCTTATGGCAAATTATTTATTTTATAATATTTTGATGTATAGTTTTCCTCTCACGTATTTTAGAGAGTTGAATTCAATGATGACACTGGATGTGCATACACACCTGTATTTACATATTCTCCATAGCTACAAATGTAAATAGTATGTAATATATGTAACGGAGTGTTGTCAACTGATGAGTCCAGATAAAGTACCAAATAACTAGGAATGACATTTCCGCAGCACTGCTATCTGACTAATTGCATGGCAGCAGTACCAGTGAAATACCATATGCATATTTATTATAAAGCGAGGGATGTCTTTTTTACACATGAAAAACATCCACTATCTATATAATCTATTCAGGTCTAAGATATCAACCCCACCAGCTAACGTACTTTTGGTCGATTCCATAACTTCTCCCGTAGGATATGACGACATTGTAGCCACCGCCCCTGTACTGATGAGACCCATAGCCCGGAATTCTTTGAATTTGGCAAAAATGTGAATTTTCAACGATCTGAGTCTGCGCACTCTACTCAGGCACATAGAGTATGTGCAAAAGTTGCACACTCCTATTTACATACTAAAAGTTGCTTATCTATTACAACACACCCCGTCATTTCTAATACAAGTTGTTTGTACACATTTGACCATCTTTGTGTAAAGCACATTTTTGAAACATTTTTAAAGTATCTATTCTATATAAATAAATCTACTTTTATTCTGTTTCAAAGTTCTTATAAAGAGTCAAAGTTGTTTTTTTTTCTTCCGACAAATGTGACTGGCAGTTTTCTCTGGATATTATTGTCGAGGGAATGGATGTGTGAAAAGTTATACTTTGTTTGTCAGACCATCAGTAGCTTGAGTGTGTTTCAATTTTTGTTGAGAGAACTTGTCTGGTGTTTGAACTGCTGAAACTCAATAAAAAAGCAGAGGTCTGCCCCAGCTGAAGACATCAGACAACACATATCTGTCTCAAGAAAAATCCTCAACACAACAATTCGCATTGTTAAACTACGTCATTGTCAAAAGACCAATCAGAGGCCGGAAAATACACGAACCCTCAGCAAATTCTTGCTTCTACTCCCAATGCTTCTCTCCACTAGACTTTCTGGAGCAAATGTTTCCATTACTGTAGGCCGTTTAATTTGGTTGGTGTATTTCTCTATAGAAGATAGTAAAGGAGCCGTTATGCAATAGGAGATTTCAGCTTTGCATTCAACATATCTTGTTGCCATATACAAAACATAGGGAAGCTAACCTGATAGATATATATAGGGCCATTGAAATGTGTCTTTGTCCTCATCTCATGTTATAGACAATAATGTCCATCTTATTACGCGCAATTGTACCTTTTTCCATATAAGACACTTCCTACTGTTCTTACTGGCGATGGAAATATTGGGAGGGCCTGGCTCATCAGTGATGTACCATCCCAGAAATTTCATTCCTTCACCAAGAATTCCTATAATGTGTGGAATATATCAACATAACAGTCCAGTTCGATATAAGAAGGTTTGTTAGATTAAACTGGCGAAACCGCTGGGAGGGGGGGTTCACCACTGATGAGCCATCCCAATATTTAAGGACAGTAGAAAGTTGTCTTATTATTTTTTACAACAATATTGAAAACAAAACTGAATACCGCACACTAATGCAATACTCCTTCCTCCACATAGGATTAGTGGTCAGCCAGTTCACGTGTCTGGGGATCTCGATGTGTTTGCCACAAAACTCTTCACCAGACTATAAAGAATCTGAATTTGAAAGAATAACTTCTGTGTCGTACATTGTACGTGAAGACCATGTCACAACTTTTACAATGTATTCTTGTCTATGAATGACCCTACCACTTCATCAGCTAACCTCTTTGTCGTATTCGACAGATTCCATAACCTCTCTCGTAGGCTGTTATAAAATCGAAGCCGCTCCTATACTGATGAGGGTTATCGCCCGAAACCATGGTATACTGGTTGTTGGCTTTTGTCTGAGCTTTCCAAAACTAATGTGTTGTGACATAGAACTCTGCGCACGGCATCGAGATGGGCAATATACAAGGGGGGATTAATAAATAAGGTGAATTCTCTTATTTCTTAAAAATTAAAAAAGCAAAAATAATTTAAACCACATAATATTAAAATATAACATCGAAAGACTATTTAAGGTGTTCTGTTATTTTTTCCCACGCGCGGCGCGAGACTTATAAATAAACTAAAATGGAAGCTCCCTTGAAGGATTGCACCACGCTTGAACAACGTGCAGTTATTCGTTTCTTGAATGCAGAAGGTATTCAAACATCTCAAATATGCCAAAGAATGAAAAATATCTATGGTGAGTCTTGTTTGTCTCAAAAAAGCATTTATAAATGGGTTAACGAGTTCAAAAATGGACGAAAAACGAAAAAAAAAAAGGGGGGGGGGGGGGGGAAGCTTAGTAAAGGTGTTCTCTTCCTTCATGATAATGCAAGGCCGCACACATCATGTAAAACTGTATCTACAATCATTAAATTAGGTTTTGAAGTTTTAGAACATCCTGCATATAGTCCAGACCTAGCCCCCTCTGACTATTTCTTTTTTGGACTACTAAAGAAGGAGTTAAAGGGAAAGCGATTTGACTCGGATGAAGATGTCCAGAAAGTGGTGCAAGATTTTTTTCACACGCTTCCTAAGAGTGCCTATAAAAAGGGGTATTTACAAGTTGCCAGAACGATGGAGACGATGTATAGAAAGCTAAGGTGATTATATTTTGAATAAATCAAGTCCTAATTTTTAATATCGTTCTTATTTTTTAAAATAAATTATAATTCACCTTATTTATTGATCCTACCTTGTATAATGTATTTTTATTTTTTAAGGTGTGTCTTTTGTTTTCAATTTTTGATTCTCTCTATCTATCTATATTGGCCATTGAACCAAATCGATCTAGAATTAATCTTCGCACAGATGCCCCCATCCCCACTGATGGAGATTTGGAAGGTGGTCTTGTGGCAAACAATGACCGGTAATTATCCCATTGTTGGATTCTATTAAAAAGATATTTACAATGTAACAAAAGAAAAGGAATATATATGGACGTCTAACCAACTTACTACCTTCATTATCCTCTAATGTACACACCTTGTAGTTAATATAGAATCCTATTCGCACAAAGTGAGATATGTAATGAGTGAGATAAACATTTCTTTAGGTAACACAAAGCAATAACGCGCCATCTATACATATAAAATAAAAGGATTTGTTTCTTTAATACATAAAACGAACTTCAGTGATGAGCCAAGCCCTCCCAATATATTTTTTCATCGCAGTAAGGACAGTAGAAGTTCGTTTTATGTATAAAAGAAACATTCGCGCTTTTAAATCCTTTTATTTTATATTTCTTAAAGTCTTTGTGAACAAAAATATTATTCTACAACCTCCGTGAAGCTAGACCACTTGTTACCGCAAAAGTGAATGAAATCTTGGAGGTGACAAAAGGTTATATTTTTGCGGGTTAACACACAAAAAAGGAATATACTAGGGCCTACCGTAAGAGTAACTTAATACACCGAACAACGTACACTCAAGAGTACAACACTAACAACAAAAATGAGATAAAAATAACTCACGATTTGTTAAATAAAATAAAACAGTACACATCTTTATTGTAGCGTTGTAGGGATCGGACTCGGGTGACACAGGGATGCTAAGAGAACAGCCGGACACGGAAAAATCACGTAGAAAAACACTTTAAGTGTCTCCACACCAATTCTCCACGCTCTCTCTATACCCTCCGCATTCCCTAGTCCCCTTTATATACAAACATGGCCACATTCGTCCAATGAGAAGGCGTGAGAGATTGGTTCACTAACAACCGAAAACAACATTATTCCCGCTTAGAAAACTGATGAGAAAAAAAATGCAAATGTTTGGCAAAATAA
>CP092878.1:1022547-1033410 GCA_030710605.1 Cordylochernes scorpioides | reverse complement strand
TTGTGGAGACAGTCAATAGATGGTGATAGCTCCTTTTATATTTCTTGAGGACTGTATTTGTTCCTTTAATAAGGATCCACTTAGCTGCTGCTCACCCGGTGTAGTCCCATCAATCCAACCCACCAACACTAGGAGACACACACTCTCTAACACTAACTCTATTTTTACAATTTATACATTTGCATGACACGTGGTCAATGGTCAAACAGAATAAAAGAGATTAATAATAAACAAATAAATATTCACAGAATATACATTTTAACTCTCAACAGATGGCATTTAACTTTATCGTCTATTTTGATTGGAGAGAGGAGACCTGTATAGGAGTAGACCTACTTGCACAGGTCCTCTGGGCTGCTGCTAGAGGAGGACTTGGATTGACTAGGGAGGAAACACCGGGAGCCGTAGAAGCTGCTGGGGAAGGAGGTGTAGGAAGATGGGGGTGAAGCCAGCGACTGGCGCCGGATGTGAGCCGGGGGTGGGGTGGAGCCAGACCAGTAGCGGATAGATGCGGCTTCCTCCATCTGCTGCTGGGCCTGGACCAGGGCTGTCTGCCTGCGCTGCGCAAGCTCGGCAGTTTCCAAGCAATGTTGCTGCGCGGTCTGTCCACACCACAACCACAGTTTTGACCACATTCCAGTGACACACTCTTTCAAAGTTCAGTTTCTATTAGCTTTCAAAATACATGTTCAGAAAGCCACAAAAATCTGCAAATATACATATATATAATACAGTTGAATCTGATAAAGCCCAATTTGGATTAGGTAATTTGGATCCAATGGGATTAGGTCTTATTTTCTTGTATCTACAGTTGAATCTCTTATTTGGGAGCAAAAGTATGATTATCAGTGTTCCTAAGTAATGAAAGGGTGAGATTGAAGGTATTTGGAATACCCATCTGTTATGGTTTCAGGGACATTCACATTCTCACTGCAAGTCCCAATTAATTCAAGTTGACTGTTGTTTAAATTCTCCCTCAACTTAATGAACTCTGCCAAGCCTAGATGATAGAGAAGTGGAAGCAACTTGTCTAAAAATCCAATTGGCTGTAAGGCATTCTTGATCCAGGGGAACACAGGACGAGTCTGTACTCCAAGGCATCTGTTCCTTATGTCAGCCATTTTATATTGTTGACCTGCTACTGAGTAGTGCTCCCAGTTCTAACCCATTCAATTCTCTCAATATTGATAGTTTATTGCAAGATTTGAAGTTCCCCACACAACTTTTAGGTTCACAAAGGACTCAACCACCTCCAATGAAAGACTGGGAATACAAGGATATGTTCTCAAAGGAGACTAGTGTACAGAATCCAGGTTCACCAAGAACTAGCGAACCAAGGGTGGGGAAGTTACCTGCACTTGTTCGACCAGGTGCTGGTTGCCGAGCCGCGAGGCAGTCTTCACGGCCTCCTGGAACTCTGCCGCAGCGATGGGAGGTTTCTCAGCCAGGTGGCGCTGCAGCCCAGCAAGTTCTCCATGGAGGGAGTTGAGGTCTCCCTCCATCTTCATGTGGGACACAAGCTTCATAGTCTCGAGGGCCCACCCGTAGGACTGGAAAACACAATGTGGTGTCAACTTCTCTTGCATAGTTCTAACTACTCATTGATACAGTTAAACAGCCTAGAGTAGAACAAAACCTGTTGGATGTGGCCACACATTTCCTTCCCTATCACACCTCTGGGTTAAATGCTGTCAAATGCTGCAACATCAATGCATTTCTACAATTCAATTTTATATGTATTTTTTAATGTCCTTTTCAGTGGCATTTTGAGTTGACAATTTTGAAAAAAAAAGTCATTCAAAATAAAGCTTTTAAAACAAAGCTAGGTAAATCAAGATACAGTCAAACCACTTGAATTCAGCACCCCAAAGAGGTGTTAAAGTCTATGCTATGAGTTAATTTAAAGGTTTGGTAGAAACTTGAAAACAGATAGATCATTTTTAAGTGTTGAGAGGATGAAAATGTTTTAGTAGAGCTATTAAAATATCTCGAGTTCTTCCCTTCTCAACAAAAGAAATTTATGCAGTTAGCTTTGCAGCCATTTTAGAAATTTCTTCTGCCTCTAGTAGACTGACAAATTGTTCAATTAGGCCATTTGTTCCCAGTTTGATATAAGTTTTTTTTTCTGTACAAAGCAATCAGACTACATACTGAATTAGAGTTGAAAGAGGAAAAAATGTTTAAAGAGTTGAAATTAAGTTGTATTAACATATTTATATAATAAAAAAAGAGCATACCTGGATCTGTGAAAGGAATTTTTTTTCCAAAATATTTATCAATTTATTGCACAAAAAACTTAAAGGTAATTTACAAATTCCTTGTAGATCACATGGAAACAACTTTGTCATCTACAAGAATTTGTAAATTACCTTCAAGTTTATTGTGCAATAAATTGATATAAAGAGGGGGAGGAAATCTCTCAAAATATTTTTAGAAAAATTTGTTTTTCCTTTCAAAGGTACGCCATTTTTTATATTATTCAATGAATTGCCTTTTGACTCAAGATAACATCTTTGTTAATACATTATGTGCACGTCTACACATCTTGTCAACACACAGTTGTTCATATGTTATTTTATTAAATTTTATGTTCTACTCTGTGTCAAGCCAAGTAACACCACATTCTTCTCAACTCTCACCTTAAATTGATGTATGTGGTGTATTCACAGTACACATCATGAGAAATTCAAACTATTTTTGGCATAAACATTTCTTTTTTATAAATATATACAATGATAATTTTCTACTGTCCTTACTGCAATAATAAAATAATGGAAGGGCATTAGAAGGCAGAAAATGAGCTATGATTAGGTACAATTTGGATTATAGATTAAAAAAACACAAGGTAAAAGAACATTCAGTATTTTTGTCAGATGATAGTAACAATGTTGTTACTGAAACATCACACACTATTTATTTATTTGGATTAGCTCTTATGCTTCAAAAATAGTTTGAATTTCTTATAACAAGATGGGGTGCATCATGTGTTAAAAGTAACAGTTGTCCCAAAATTTATTGTTACCATAAAAGAGTCAAAGAAACAAGTTTCCATTTTTAACAAAAAGTTGAGAGGTGTATAAATTCAGTCAGCAAGCAGCAAAGTTTATGGAGGAAAGTGTGAGACAAGGAAGTGTCAAGTCTGGAGGGACAAGGTCTGAATGACAATGTCAGCCACATCTGTTCACACATGGTACATGCTTGAGTGGAGATAAGAAAGAAGAACACATGGTACAGAACATGATGGGAGAAGGTGTCAAGTACAGCAGCAGTACCAGAATTGTTTACAGAACTCACTGGTGGGTGGAATGTCTATCCACCAATTATGGTACTGTACATTGGGTCAAGCAACAGCTTAAACCTCATCATGAAGTCTGTGCTCTATCTCTATATTGACAACATAATTTTATTGACATCAATACATACAAAGTCTTCACTATTTTAATTATATATAACCAAACTCTGCCACCGCTGTTTGGTGGAGAATCACCAGCTTCTATCTCTATAGAAGCAAATAGAACAACTCTATATTGAATACATAACAACACAAAAGATGAGGTACAATTTAGATTGGAGAATAGCAAGGTAACCAGACAAAAATGAATAAGGCAACAAAGACTAAATCTAAATTATTAATATCCAAGGTAATAAAACCAAATCCAAATAATTAAATATTTGGAAAATTATTTGGATTTGGTCTTATTACCTTGTGTTTATAATCTACAATCCAAATTGTGCCTTATCAAATTATTGAAATATTTGTGATGTTTCGGTAGCTTTCAGTACTTTTGTGTAATGATGGTAACAATGCTATTACTGAAATGTCACAATCATTCCATTGATTTAGATTTGGTCTTATTAGCTCATGTTTCTAATGTTCCTTAACAAGTAAATTATATGTAGGACCTTTCACACAGTAACAGCATTGTTACTATCCTCAGAAGAAAGAGCCAAAAGTACTGTGTAACAAGGCTGGTGTTACAGAAACCTCTATTAAATCACTAATTTGGCCTTGTAAAGTGTGCACATTTAAATTTCATATATAAAACACAAGGATGTACAACCTCCCCAATTCAAAACACTGTTCCAACAACATGATACATTTAAGACGGTGTTTTAGTTGCTCAGCAATACTCCTGTACGACAACTGTACACAAGAATTAAGACACACAAATGTTTCTTTTTCAAATAAAACTCCTTACTGTGATGGAAAATATTGAAATGGCTTGGCTCCCAGCCGTTTAGGCAGTTTAATCCACCAAACCACTTTTAGTGCTCTAATACTGGATTGGACAATTCTGCTTATATATGACCATTGAAGAATGGAATCTTGGGAATGGTATTTAAGTAAACTATTAAGTATATATGATTAAATAGAATTACATATAAATATCTGCATCAAGCTATGCTCCTCTGCAAACAACAATGAGAACAAGGCAAGTTAGACATAAATTGAATATAAGGAATGATAAGGTAGAATTTGGATTGTAGATTACAAACACAAGGTAATAAGACCAAATAAATAGTGTGCAATGTTTTGGTAACTGCATTGTTACCATCATCAGACAAAAGTACTGGATGAGAAAATATATCACAACATAAAATCTGTAACAATTAGTTTTTAGGCAATGTGTTTTTATCTCTACAGACCTTACTTCAATGATAAAAGTTTTTGAATGAGCTAAGCCCTCTCATTCAATAATTTTTATCATTGCAGTAAGGTCTGTAGAGATAAAAAGAAACGCATTGCCTAAAAACAAATTATTACAGATTTCATTGATAGATTGCAATAAATATAACAGCATGTGTTTAAAGTTACTGTTATCAGGTGTGTAAACAAGATAGCAGATAAGAATAAGATAGTTTTCTAAGAATTAGAAGTTTAAAAAAAACCCACTTTTTAAAAATATAATTAAAAGCATATCTGTAAATAGCATTGATATTTCCTCTTTCTTCCATTATGTTAATTGTAGCACATTTATTTTGAGTGAAAAAGGCTTCTTTAAATTGTCTCTTAAAAGTAATTTCTCTCATAATCTAGTATCCTTGTTTCTTTTATATTGAAATTATTATTCTATGTTATTTTTTTTTACTTATCCTTTTATTAGTCTAAATTAGACATGATATTGGAGGTCGTGCTCATAAAGACGTTCAAGAACTCTTCTTGGTTCTCTGTACAGGGATCCTTTGTCCTTTCCAATACAATTTAGTATATGTTGGGGAGTGGCCTCTTCGGTTTTGCACCTATTGCACATGGGGAAGCATTCTACAAGTGCAGAATTCTCAACTTTATCCCATTTTATAACATACTCTTGGTTTTTGATTTTTTCTTTTACAGTTCTGGCTGATTGTCTTACAGAGCACACATTTCACTTCATAAAAAAAAACCTGCTCTTTTTGGTAATCTAGTATTTTGTTTACACAACTGATTACACAATACTATTAAAATTATATATATAACACATGCTGTGATATTGTTTTCATTCAGAACTTTGTCCAAGACTTTATTTGGTCTTATTACATATAAAAGACAATAATGTGCCATCTACACACAAAAAATGTAATCATTCAATATTTTGCAGTAGATGATGGGCTCTCCTCAAAACCTGAAAGCTTGAGTTGCTAAAAGCTTCATACAAGAAACTTATATTTCTGATGTTTTTCCCCAAAAGAATACTGTAATAATCAGATTGAAATAAAGTGGCAAATACCATACAATGTACTTACAAAGTACTCTGATGAAGATTACACATGCTTACATCTGCCAAAAGGTGGAGCAGTAACATGACCCTGGGTTCATCTGGCCCAAATTATAGCAGCTAATATATGAAATACAGTAGAACCTCCCTTTAGCAGATACCTCTCTATAAAGGACAGTTTTCATTTGCAAAATTACCATTTTTACAATTTAGCAACTCTCCAGTAAGAGGACACCTCTCCCTAAAGGAGACTTTGGCTCTGCAATTAGATGTTATCCTTTACAGGGATGTAGTTCTACTGTACTTCATTCCTCTGCCACAAAGTGCCTTACATTACAAACACATAGTAATAAGACCAAATCCAAATAAATAGTATGTAATGTTTCAGTAACAGCGTTGTTCCCATCATCAGACAAAAGTACTGAATTCTGTACTTTGTCTGATGATGGTAACAATGCTGTTACTGAAACATTACATACTATTTATTTGTATTCAATCTTATTACCTCGTGTCTCTAATCAATAATTCAAATTATCATTTCATTTTACACTAGAAACATGATGGTAAAATTTTGACTACTCTCTTCTATGTACCTAGTTCAAGTAAAAATGGTACATACATACATGTTTTAAAATATGAACAGCACCCTGTCTGAGAATGTTTAATTTAAGAATACATCAGGTTCACCTATCAGAGGTTATATTGGAGCTAAGTCAGTGGCCTGCTACTGAGGAGTGTAGTATTAACAACTAAACACTCTCACTTCTTTGATTTTTTTTTTTTTTATGATAGAAAGGAGAGGATTGTTACAAGTGTGGATTCTAAATTTGCTCATTGGGGAACATAAAGAAAATAATACTTAGAGATAAAGGTACAATTTGAATTAGAGAATAGAAACAAAGTAACAAAACCAACATCCAAATAAATTATGTTTAAAAAAAAACAAGTACTTTCTTAACCTTTATTTTTATTATCTCGTATACATGTGGTAGAGGCCATGATAATCATGGTGATTGGCGACTGCTGTAAGTGAAATTACACTTACAAGATTGCCAGAGCCAATATGATTACTCATACTAACTGGTAGAGTTGGATTTTATGCAAGAACCAGGGGACATTGAAGCAAGTTTTCAATATTAGAAAAAAGTGGCCAATGCAGGTTTCTTTCCCATTAAATTATTTGGATTAGGTGTTATTTTTTTGTATTATAATCTATAATCCAAATTGTGCTTTATCACAGGAGAAAACATGGTATAATTATTATTACACCATAGTACAACAATTATTATACCATGTTTTCTCCTTTAGAAGGGCATTTTTTCCCGAAAGCTAGAGAATAAAAAGTTTTTGAAAAGTACTTTTCCCTGGAGCCCTGATATTTTTACTTATACAAGGGATTATTTTATTGCAAGGTACAATTTTGATTAGAAACAAAGGAATTTATTTATTTGGATTTGGTCTTATTATCTTTTGTTTATATTTTAATGTAAATGTGGTTTTACCCCCTTCTAACTTAAATTTTATTATTTTATATTAATGGTAATAGAGTAATATTAAAATGTATATATGATAAGGTACAATTTGGATTATAGATTATCAACACAAGGTAATAAGACCAAATCTAAATTATTACCTTGTGTTTAAAATTTATATCAGTGCTCTACTCAACAGACACCATCAACAAGCTTGACACCGTAATATGACTGAGTGGAGATAAGAAAGAAGAAGAAAATTTATATATCTTTAGCCAAAATAAAAAAACTTAATAGGCAACAATAACTTTACTATTTCATATTAATAGTAATAATAAAAGTTTATATATACTTAGTCAAAAATAAAATCAATAGGAAACAATGGGTTGATAAAGCATCCAAGTCAACATCATTGTTCCTCACATTGATGAATTAACAAGATAACCTAACTTATTACCCGCCTATAATTTATAGCATTGATATTATAGTAATAATTGATATTTATGTAAATTCTCAACACACACAATTAGTAAAAAAGAACAGCCATGATCAATCAGCAAACTAAACAATGAGGTAGGTAGGTATTCTACAAAATACTTTATTTTTAAACACCAGAAATTAACAATTGTGTTTTATAATTTTGAGTAAAATATAAAAATAAGTTTTAAATGTAGTTTATAAACATGTGTATTTAAAGTTCTTAATAATTTTTGTTATGAAAAAAAAATCTTAAAATTGGATATCTTAAATTCTCTTTTCAATAACAAACATATAGTGTTATATTTTATTCATATGTATGTAATTAAATATGTATAAGCATGTTTAGCACAAGTTATAAGTGAAGGTTCTTCAAATGTTGTAAATTGAAAGCAGAAGATGCATGATAATTTTTCTAAAGTTCAATTAACCCTAAAATGGTATATTTGGAACTTACTTTTTCAATAAGATGATAGCACTTGGAAGCATCTTCTATGGTCTCTCTTGTGTCTTCAAGTTGTTCCGAAAAATTTGTTAGCTGATGGTTAAAAACTTTTGTCATCTGCTGCAACTTTCGTGAGGAGGCGCTCGATGATATTTCCTCCACTAAGTCATTTCCAAGTTCAATTTGACGCTGCACAAAATTATTAAGTTTTAACGTTATCACCTTTAAGCTGGATATCATTATTTTCAAAAAGAGTATTCTAATTTTCGCTTTGGAAACTGATCTATTTCGAATAAAGAAAGAACAATATACGAAAAGAAATATATCTCTATTATATTTTCAAATAAATTTATATAGCATTTTATCTACAATATTAATTTTGTGTGTGTAATAAAAAAAAGTATATAAATGTTTAATCACCAAAATATATAAAAATATACATAAGATACCAGAAAATACATAAACATTTAAACAGTGTGATCAGACGATTCTAATATTCGCTGATTTTTATTGATCTCATTTTTTCCTTTTTTTTTTTTTTTCTGTCGTAATTTTTATATTAGACATTCAAAATATATAATTTTCAATATAACGAATTTAATGTTTCATATATTTTTCTATATTATACCTAAAAATGCTCACATTATAAATATTATGAAACCATTGATAATAATTACTAAAGTTTTTTAGCTATTTTATCATAATGTTTAGAACTGAAAAAAAGTTGGCCTTAAAAATTATTACAATTAAAATGTTTATACAGTGTTTACTCTATATTTAGAAATGTAATGATATTTTTTATTTTGCACTTAAAAGATTCAGAAACACGTTTTCATTTTATTACCTTTAATTCTAATAAATTGGTAAAGAACTCTATCACATTTTTAATTATATCAAATCAACAAAAATGGTGTATATTCTTATTATTAAGCACCAATTTTAAAAATATAACTTGAATAAAATATTATATAAAATATATACACATTTAAAAATGTGTATATAAAAATATTTACAATCTTATGAGAACAGATTATTTATTTCATTAAACTTCCCTCATTTGCCTCTCTGGGATGGGATACGCTCCAGGAGCCTGGGTTATTTATATGGTATTTTATTAAGTTTTAATTTGTTTTAAATTAAATAAATTGCAGCGCGTGTGTCATTCTGAGGTCGTTTTTCCTTATTTTCTACGTGGCAATACTCTCAACTAAAGGTGAATACTAAATACGTTTGGAATATTATGGCTATATCCTGATAGACTTGATCAAAACTTGGCAAGAGGATGGAAATTTTCTCTGCTATTATCATCTCTACTGGTGTATTCAATTTTTTTTCCTACCCTGCAATAATGCAACCATTTATTTTTATCCCACGTTTATTTCGTTAGACCAAATTGCGTTTGATATCGCTGCAAATCTTATTTTAATTGGGCAAAATTTCAAAATGGATTTACACTAGGCGCATGTATCATCATTACTGTTCATCTCGGAGTGCCATCACCGGAAAAAGAAGGTCAACCATTATGGATCGCCATTTTCCTTTATTCATCCCAAACAACCTTCAGTTCTACGTTTCCTTTCCCCAATTAATTTCTCTTACATTGTTATCTCTTCCTTCTTTTTACCTTATTCATCATCAGAGATGTTCAGAAATCTTTATGATGATTACTTGATTATCATTTTTATAAAGAGCTGCTGCTAACAGGGGGTCAGCAAATGTTCTAGGGGGTGTTTCTTAGCAGTTCGCTTTCTCTCCATGTCTCGGTGATAAACATCAAAGTTGGTGTCATGGCCTCTGTCCCGTGGGCTGTCCCCGATCCCTCTATGTGCTAACATCTAGCCCTGCCTCTGCTTCTTGTTGTCCGCGTGTGGGAAGATCATCAACACTCGCCTAACGTACACGACTGCCAGTTCATCCATACGTCGGCACATTGCAAAGATATTATTTGATTATCATTTTTATAAAGAGCTGCTGCTAATGGAGAGAGCTCTAAATTCTTTTTCATTTTTAATAATTACTATATTTTAAGACTTAATTATATTGACGTTATGTGGCGCTGAGTTTGTTGTTGACACACATTAAACACGTTATAATACCTTGATAAAGGTTAGCGTTCAGCCAACTGAAATATTGGTAAAAATAAATGATATTTTGATCCAATATATGCCTTTTTATTTGAAAAAATTACTATAGGTAAACATTTGTAAAATTGTATCAATTTTAACAGATTTTTACGGTACATTTAATATCATCCAAAATAATTATATAGTGGATATAAAGGACTTAACATAACTACCTCCGATGAGAGACATCCTCCAGGAGAAACCAGGAGTATATCCATGTTTTTAGGAGGTCTATCATGGGGGAAGTGTACTGCGGTTCACCAAATATTCCATTATAGGATAACAATGTAGCGACACAATATTTCCTATATATGTAATTTATACTCCCGAATGTCACATGTAAGAAATTCCTTTAAACCAAAGTAATTTGAGGAGAAGAACTCTGTGGTGAACAAGAGAAAGAATAAATTGACAATTTGGCGAGGAATGTAAAATATGAAGACGGTGAGTGAGTAATTAATGAGGTAGGGGGGGCGCCACAAGGTTACCCACCCTCCAGTTTCGACAGACGACACCCTTGCCCAACTCGGAACCATTCAAAGAAATCGATGAAAAGAAGAAATCGCTTTTGAAGCATTTACTCAGCTGAAGGAAATATGTGGAGCACTGAGGGGTGAGGTGTTTGCTTGATCTAGTTCGAATTTTGTTTC
>CP092878.1:931832-1015547 GCA_030710605.1 Cordylochernes scorpioides | reverse complement strand
CAACTTTTAACGATGAATTTTAGTACAATATAGCCCAGCCAACAATGTTTGAAATAATTTACATACGTGGGGGTAAATATGCAACATTGTTTAAACACGCGCCTGCCATCTAGTGCCAAAAAATAGAATTAATTTCAGCCTACCGACAAAAAAATTAAATTATAAAACTTTAATGAAATATGAATGTGTTATTATTATATAGATTGTTTTAAAAATAATATGAATTATTTTAAATGTTCATGTGTAATATATTTTATATTTACACAGATTTAATATAAAATTATTGGAATCTTGCTTAAATTGTGGAGAATTAATGGATAAAAGACGAGAGGTTATAAGAATTCAATTGTGCACTGGCCAATACATTTTTTTTTGCTTGGTATTTCAGACCTTCGTGATTCTGATGTTCTGAATCCAGAAATGTTTTAGAGATACATAATCTACCTAGCATTAATAAGCCTTCTAAAAAAAATGGCGGTTATTTATTAATTATAAGAACATTTTATTAAAATACCCTAAAATAGAGAAAATAATTCTATTTCAAATAGCATCTCACTGGAGAATTACTAAAAATAATGAAATTTGAACTTTGTGATTTACACTCGTGGATAAAACTTAAGGAAGTTGTACCATTTAGCATTTATATCGGGATTGAGACAATAACTCTGAAAGATATTACAGTGACCTTTATTGAAGACACACGAGATAACCAAGTTTGATCAAAATTGCCTATGTCTCCTAAAAAAAATGACGATATCAAAGACCCTCCACTTTCTTAAATTTTGTCCATTAGTGTAATTGGGAGCAACTAATGATATGATGATGGTTCTTTTAAAAACAGAGTTATTTCCAAACTTTTATTTTATGAAAAGTGAACTAAAATATAAAATGAGGAAAACTTAAGATGTTTCCATACACAAATAATTTGATAAATGTCGTATCATCTGGAAGCTTCATTTATAGAATTCCCGAGCGTAAAACTTTTCATTATCCTCTCTTTGCAGGTTCCAGTTGTAATTTGCCATCATGTAGGTGTACCTGGTACCGATCTTCCATAGTGTTGATGTCCTGGTGAAATCTTTCACCTGACTCATAGCACCCAAATGGTCAGAAAAGAAGTCCAAGTATTGCACGTTTATACTCATATTGCAACCAATATTTTTGAAGTTTGAAAACATGCTGTCCACTAACTCTTGATAGTTTTCAGCTCTAAAGTTACCTAAAAGTTTCTAACTGCCAAGACGAACGAGCTCCAAGCACCGAATTAAGGTCATCCATGGAGTTGACAAAATGGGGGTCACATTTATGAGCTGCCGTAACTCAGGGCCATCAAAATGCCAGCTGGCGGCGTCTTCTACTGTAATGCTGTAGTTGATTGTCAACTAGAGTTGAACTCTGTACCACTGAAATTATAAACATGGTCAAAGGGGATAAGACGTCTTCAACTTATAAGTTGGCAGCATTGCACGCCTTGAAAACGGTAGCGGATAGAAAGGAAAATTTGAAATCTGCGCACCGAAAAAATCACATTGCCGGCAACGGATCCAAATTGTTGTGGTCAGTGTTATAGACAGAAAGTTGATGTTTTTTTCTATAGATTTGATATCCCTGATTAATGAATCAGTTCCATTTGAACTAACGTTTAGAATGTTTGTGTTCTATTTTGATATTTATTTTTATCTTTTCATCCTCCCTGGCCCAAATTGGTGTAATGGGTTCGACGTGGTTACAGCCCCTTGTATATACACTCATGGGCAAAACCAAAGGAAGTGGAAAGTATTTGATGTCGCCGGTCGTATGTATTTTTGAAGGAGACATAGTCAATTTTGCCTACACTTACTTGGTTATCTCGTGTGTCTTCAATAAAGGTCACTGTGATATCTTTAAGAGTTATTGTCCCGATATACATGCTGAAACTTCCTTAAGTTTTGTCCATCAGGGCATATCAAAAGAACTGCCGAGGTAGAAACCTTTACTTCAGATTTTTTTTTTTTTTTGCTCCGATATCATTCAGAAAAAAAACTATACAACCTTCAACTTCGATTTGACTTTTGTAGAGTTCTCTTCGCCATCCCGGGATGTTTGTAGCCCAGCATTTACTTCTCGAATTTTACAGAAACTTTCTAAACCTATATAAATGTAGCCTGAACTTAATTATCTTTTTAGCCACGGCGTTGAAATAGAAATCTATCAACTATTTACATCGGAATTAAAATACCAAACGGATATATAGTTAAAAGCTGCGGTCGTGATACATGAATACCATCCATACTCCTGTAACTTTACTTTGTATTCTGGCTAAGAATAGGTCCTGTCACTTCACCAGCCCAAACACCTTTTTTTGGGAAATTCGACCGATTATGAAATCTCATCAGCCCATGTATAGATGAGGGCCATATCGCGAAGCCTTGGATTGTTGGCTTTTGTCTGGATTTGCCAGCGCTGGTATTTTGGCACATTGTTTATCATTACCTCCTGTACTGGGGTGATGAACAAAATGTTTTAATACATATTGATACATATATATATGTATGGTAGGTATAATAAAGCACGTAGGAACATATATACAAAAAAAAACTCGCCACCTAATCCAATAGAACATTGCCTGCGGAGAAATCTCCATATTCGATTGAATACAAATCAGGTCCTGAGATATTCCATCTTTATTTCTATTAGTGCGGAAATGTTTCGATTTTTGACCTGCAGATGGCGCTCTGTGTTATCTTTAATTGTCATTATACATTTAGCTGAATGTGTTTTGAAACAACTGCCCTAAATTACGAGATATGTAAAATTGCCCGGGGTAGCAATATGAAATCCCCAACGTCTTTCTTCCAAAAGACGACCGTAATTTCCATATTTTCATCTTCAAATTGATATTACTTATGAGATATATGCAAATTTTATCTATTAATCTTCCAATAGAAAAACTATCTTTCGTATTTCTATGTAAGGAATCCATGTTACAGGTATTTGATCATTTTATGCTGAAAACATCACTTTCTATTCTTAAAACTTGTTTTTACGCCTTGTCCGTATTTGTTGCTTTTGTTTAGCTGGGTTTCCCGGAAGTTTACACATATTTTTCTGATCTAGTTTTTCACAAAATGAATTCTAGACCCTTTTCGAACCCTTTCAAAAGATCAATTCTTAAAATCTTACAAGTTTTTATATAAAATGCCTGATTTTATACATGCTGTGGTCCGGAATATGTTTGAGAGTTTCTGTGTTATTAACTTTGACGTTTTAATCTATCTATATTTATATAAAGGAGCATCCATGCATGGAATGAGAAGGAAAGGGACACCGTTTCTTACTCCCAGTTGTTTGCCAGGCGTATTGAAACGTGAAGACTGAAGAGTTCCATTGTTGATGTGGAAGCGTCAGAGAAACATCTACCTTGTACTGGAGAGAGCTTATTGTTTAGGTGCGTGTGGCTACTTTGTTCACAGAAGAACCTATTATCCTCAATTCAGAATAAATTCCACACACCATGTTTTCCATTTACCAACCACTGACTACTTTGTGCAGGACTACGGAATGAACCCGGTTGGACACGTGGTGAAATACAAAGTCCCGCGACTCGAGTGATGCCCGACATCTTTGACAAGACCAAGTTTAAGGTAGCTGTTATCTCTCCGATCTGTTGAAATACAATGACAATTCTTTAACCGAGCTCATTATGGCAAATTATTTATTTTATAATATTTTGATTCCGAGTTTTCCTCTCACGTATTTTAGAAAGTTGAATTCAATGTTTACACTGGATGCGCGCGCGCACCTGTATTTACATATTTTCCATAGCTACAAATGTAACCAAGTGTTGTCAACTGATGAGTCCAGATAAAGTACCAAATAGGTAAAACTAGAATGACATTTCAGCAGCAATGCTATCTGACTAATTTCATTGTAGCAGTACCGATGAAATATCATGAAAAACATCCTCCCATTATCTATACAATCTATTCAGGTCTAAGATATCGACCCCACCAGCTAACGTACTTTTTGGTCGATTCCATAACTTCTCCCGTAGGATATGACGACATTGTAGCCACCGCTCCTGTACTGATGAGAGCCATAGCCCGGAATTCTTTGAATTTGTCAAAAATGTGGATTTTCAACGATCTGAGTCTGCGCACTCAGACACATATAGTGTATGCAAAAGTTGCACACTCCTATTTACATACTAAAAGTTGCTTATCTATTACAACACACCCCGTCATTTCTAATACAAGTTGTTTGTACAAATTTGACCATCTTTGTGTAAAACACATTTTTTAAAACCGTTTTCAAAGTATCTATTCTATATAAATAAATCCACTTTTATTCTGTTTCAAAATTCTTATAAAGTTATAAGTTTTTTTTTTTTCCCCTCCCGACAAATGTGACTTGCAGTTTTCTCTGGATATAATTGTCGAGGGAAGGGCTGTGTGAAAAGTTGTACTTGTTGTCAGACCATCAGTAGCTTGAGTGTGTTTCAATTTTTGTTGAGAGAACTTGTCTGGTGTTTGGGGAGACCGGCAGCTGAAACTCAGTAAAATAGCAGAGGTCTGCCCCAGCTGAAGACATCAGACAACATATTTCAGCCTAAATAAAAATTCTCAATACAACAATAGGCATTGTTATACTACGTCATTGTCAAAAGACCAATCAAAAGTTGGAAAATACACGACCCCTCACTGAATTCTTGCTGCTACTCTCAATGATTCTCCCCACTGGAGTTTCTGGAGCAAACGTTTCCATTACTGTAGGCCGTTTAATTTGGTTGGTTTATTTCTATATACAAGATAGTATGATGCACTAGCGCGCCATCTGTTATCAAAATTCAAAACTATTTTAAAGGCGTAAGATTCTTTTTTATATTAAACAATTTCTACTGCCCTTACTGCAATGGAAAAATTAATGAGAGGGCCTGGCTCATCAGTGGTGAACCCTCTCAGCGGTTTCGCCAGTTTAATCTACCATACCGCTGTTATATTGAATTTTTGGAACTTCCTTTTATAGTGATACTGTTGATAGACTCTTTGAATGGGTATTTGGGGAGAAATTGTTTTATATCAAAAAGAATCTTACGCCTTTAAAATAGTTTTGAATTTTGATACAAGATAGTAAAGGAACTTTTTTACGCAATAGGAGATTTCAGCCTTGCGTTCAACAGATCTTGTTGCCTTATGCAAAATATAGGAAAGATAACCTGATAGATATGGCCATTGAAATGTGTCTTTGTGCCCATCTCATGTTATAGACAATAATGTTCATATTATTACTAGCAATTGTACCTTTTTCCATATAAGACACTTCCTACTGTCCTTACTGGCGATGGAAATATTGGGAGGGCCTGGCTCATCAGTGATGTACCCTACCAGAAATTACATTCCTTCACAAAGAATTCCTCTAATGTGCGGAATATATAATCAGAAGAGTCCAGTTCAATATAAAAAGGTCGGCTAGATTAAACTGGCGAAACCGCTGGGAGGGGTTCGCCACTGATGAGCCATCCCAATATTTTAGGACAGTAGAAAGTTGCCTTATTTGTACAACAATAACCAATATATCCCGCTGAATTACCGCACAATAATCCTTCCTCCACATAGTATTAGTGGTCAGCCAGTTAACATGTCTGAGGATCTCGATGTGTTTGCCACAGAACTCTTCACCAGACTAAAAAGTGTCTGATTATGGAAGAATAACTTCTGTGTCGTACATTATATATGAATACCGTGGTACAACTTTTACAATGTATCCTGGCCACTATGTACACAATGGTACACAATTTTCTGGATGCTTAATCGACGGTCGGCACGCAAAACTTCGAGCACAAGATCCACGTTCTCGTCAGTTCTGGCCGTTGTTCGTCGGCGACCTCCTCCCGGCCCTCCTCTTTGTCGGATTCGACAGATTCCATAACTCCTCTTATAGGATGTTATTGAAGCCGTTCCTTTACTGATGAAGGACATAGCCCGAAACCATGGTATACTGGTTGTTGGTTTATTGTCTGAATTTTCCAAAACTAATGTGTTGTGACATATAACTCTGCGCACGGCATCGAGATGGGCAATATATAATGTATCTTTATTTTTTTAAATAAGTGTTTCTTTTGTTTTCAATTTTGGATTCTTTCTATCTCTATATGTATAGCAAAATCTTTGGCCATTTAACCAAGTCAATCTAGAATGAATCTTTGCACGGGTGCCCTCCATTCCCACTAGTGGAGATTTGGAAGGTGGTCTTGTGGCAAACAATGACCGGTTATTGTCCCATTGTTGGATTCTATTAAAAAAGATATATTAAGAATTTAACAAAAGAAAAGGAATACACATGGACGTCTAACCAACTTACTACCTTCATTATCCTCTAATGTACACACCTTGTAGTTAATATATAGAATCCTATTCGCACAAAATGAGATATGTAATGAGTGAGATAAACATTTCTTAAAGTCATTGCGAGCAAAAATATTATTCTACAACCTCCGTGAAGCTAGACCACTTGTTACCGCAAAAGTGAATGAAATCTTGGAGATACTCGGCCAAGTGTCTCCATTTGTCACTATTAACTCTTAAATAGGTAGCGATGATTCCTCAAATGTAGCTTGTAAATACTTGCTACCGTTGTAGGGCGAGTAAAGTTTTTATTATTCCATTGTATAATTTTAAGAGGTCATGGAAACAATATTCATTGATCAAATACACAATCTTGGTAGGGTAGTTGGTAGTGGTTGACTTATCCCAAGTGATGGTGGATAGTGTCTTTCGCTGTGAGTACACCACATACCTACAAAGATGGAAAGCGTTCGGCATTTGCATTTAAAAGTGCCAAAGCCCCGTTTAGTTACGTCACTCACTTGGGAATTTAGACCTGTGCAAGAATAGGGATGTCCACTGAAGTTTTTTAAAAAGGGGCTCAGTGCAGGTCGTGGTAGGTCCAAAATGGCCGGTGCGTGCCCACCGGGTAGATGACAGGATGACGTGAGAACGCCGTGGATGACGTGGTGAAAATTAGGTCCAGTTTACACCGCAGCTTTACAGTTATATCCACTTTTGAAATATTTCCCCCGTTATGTTTGTACTTTGCTCGATGATTAAATCCCCCAATACACTAATGGACAAAACTTAAGGGCTAAAGCATGTATATCGGGATACAGAAAATAACTCTGAAAGATATTACAGTGACCTTTATTGAATACACACGAGATAACCAAGTGTGAATAAAATTGCCTCAGTTTCCTTCGATAAAAAAAGACGACCGACGCCATCAAAGACTTTCCACTTCCTTAAGTTTTGACCATGAGTGTATATATCTTCACCATTCGTCGTCTATATATGTGTGTTTAGTGATAAACCTATAACGCGTGACTCAAATTACTCAAGTCCTAGTACGCCATCAGACACATAATTTATCATTTCAAAATGACATTGTTAAGAATTATTTACATATTTTATATAATGAATTATATAATCATCTTTATTTTCGCACACATTCCACGTACGAGACCACGATAAAATTAAGTATTCTAAAAGAGCATTGGACAAAGTAAGTGGTAGCAGAACTTCCACGACGGTATTACAGAAAGGATCGTATATCCAGGTTAGCAGCCATAGATTCTCCTCAAATCCTGGGCCTTTAGCAGCACTCTTGAGGTTCACCACATTCTTTATGTTGCTACCTGAATCCTCTAGGTTTCCTACAAATCATCTCTTGGATGGCGCACACTTCCTCTCTGCCGTCTGGTTGGGTTTTATTTGACATTGCAATCATAGGTGTTAGGTAAATAAATATCAAGACCTGAAACATATTCCTTCTGAATATATTAACTAAGAAATATCACAAATCTAGCAAAGTACTTGAAAGGATTCATTTGAAAATACAGCTATTTTGAAATTTTCAAATTTAATATGCCAATCCGACCAGGATGAATTTCTCTACCACCGTTCTTAACAGGAAGAGTACTCGGTGTTCCAGCTCTATAAAGCCTTTTTAAAAGCTTCCTCTTTGTTAATAACTAACATCATTTATTCTGGTTATGAAAGAACGACCTTAAAGAATGTTTAAAAAAGAGGTATTACACTTGTTTTGTTTTCAACTATCGCAAATATTCAAGAAGTGTAAGCAATAGTA
The DNA here is from genome assembly GCA_030710605.1 of Cordylochernes scorpioides. Taxonomy (NCBI): domain Eukaryota; kingdom Metazoa; phylum Arthropoda; class Arachnida; order Pseudoscorpiones; family Chernetidae; genus Cordylochernes; species Cordylochernes scorpioides. The sequence goes on along the minus strand of CP092878.1, from coordinate 1,007,429 downwards.
AAAAGTTTCTTGCTTGGAACTTATCCTTGGAGGCCGTTTTTTACTAATGCTTACATTTCAGAGGTTTCTAACTTTCGATTCTAGAAGTGTTTTAAGGTACCATTAGTAATTTGAGTCACGCGTTATAGGTTTATCACTAAACACATATATAGTCGACGAATGGTGAAGATATACGCTCATGGACAAAACTTAAGGAAGTGGAAAGTCTTTAATGGCGTCGGTCGTCTTTTTATCGAAGGTGGCACGAAAGAGACTAGAATCGAAAGTTAGAAACCTCTGAAATGTAAGCAATAGTAAAAAACGGCCTCCGAGGATAAGTTTCAAGCAAGAAACTTTTTACTCTATTGGGGAAGAATGCTTTTTTCACAATCTGAATGAGAACTCTATTCCGATATTCCGAGAACATCTTGTTTATCTTCAATCCAAGTAATTGCTTATTTATAGACCGGAAGTCGAGTATCCCAGCCGAGTTGTAAGTTAGTGACGTGATGTAAAAAGTCCCCTATGTTATTGGAAGTCCCGAGAGAAAGGGGACTCCCCTGTATGTAATCCATTTAGCGTTACCCAGGGTGCACCACGTGGAGGCGGATTACTCTGCACCCCGAAAGGAGAAAAGGTCGCCTTGACGCCCCCTCCGCGAGGGAGACTAAAACAGGACAAAACAAAGGGCCGACACGACAACGCGGTGTCCCTCAAATAGGGCAGTGTCCCAAGCTGCAGAATTTGATGGGACCTCGTTGAAGGCGGCCCTAGGTTTCGAACCTGGAGTCATACCACGTGGAGCGGACGCCTACGGCCAGATCCCCTTCCGGGACATCTACTAGGGTCGGGTTCGTCTTATATACCCGGCACTGAACGAAGGTCTCTTCAAATGGGTTTTTTACAAAATATCAGCGGTGGCCAACTTTTAACGATGAATTTTAGTACAATATAGCCCAGCCAACAATGTTTGAAATAATTTACATACGTTGGGGTAAATATGCAACATTGTTTAAACACGCGCCTGCCATCTAGTGCTAAAAATATAATTAATTTCAGCCTACTGGCAAAAAAAAAAAGTAAAATTATAAAACGTAATGAAAATACGAATGTGTTAATATTCTATATTTTATTTTTAAATAATATGAATTATTTTAAATGTACCACGTATGTAAAATATATTTTAATTCACACACAGAGGATTAACATTGAATTATTGCAACCTCGTTTGTCTTGGAGCTTTAATGGAAAAAAAGACGTGGCCAAAATATCAAGCCTAGTGCTTACTAGTAGGCAGAAAGTTGCTCTCTGCTGTTGTGGAAGGGTTATTTGAAAGTCTTTGATTAAGCAATAAATTCCAGCCGAGCCAAAACTTAAATTTTATATATTCCTTTCAGCCTTCCTGGCCCAAATTTGTGTAGCGAGTTCGAAGCCGTTGGAACCATTGTAAGAGTAGTTCTGGCCATGTTCTAGAATGGGTAAAGGGGGGATACCAAAGAAGCTCAGTACGGTCAAGGAAGCAACGACGAAGACACACAATCAGAGGAGAATCTTCCCTCAGGAAAAACATCGAAGTGGATGTCTTGGTTAATATGGAAGTAGAAAGATGCCTAGACAGAGTTCAACGCAGTATTCCAACATTGTGGAATGTCGATAAAAACTGAGCATTGCCATCGTGTGAACTTTCTTCTTCCACTGGCTTAAACTGGACCACTTTTTTTTTTTTTTTATTGCTGCAAAAACGAACCTCTTCACGTTTTGATTTGGTATGTTTGACAAATCCTAAGGAGTACGAGATTAAGTATTAAGTATAAGAGATTAAGTGCTGGATGGTCGGTCAAAAAAAAACACCTTTGGGATCGACGTTACTTATGTAGGGTTTGCCAGTATACGATTCTGAGTGGTTTGTAAGCCAGTATTTACTCCTCGTATTTTACAAGGCGTTTCTACCCCAGATATTAATTATCGTAATAGAAGCTCACTGAAAGAGATACAGTACAAAGCACACAGGAACATATACACCTACAAATTATCTTTGTTTAATTTATCTTTGATATTCGTAACAAGAATATATTCGTAATAGAATATATTGAATTGTCTATACACCTACAAAGAACTCGGCAGCGAGCCGGAGGGAGAAATCTGCCCCATCTCCATATTCGATTGAATACTAATCAGGTTCCTGAGATATATTTTTCTTTACGACCTTTTTTCTTGCTGGAAGTGATGTGCTTAGGTGTTTATTGCCCATCTCTCGGCCCTGTATTGATCCTTTCTGGTTACACCTCTTGTAATGTCGAAGCTACTCCAATACTTAATCTCCTACATCACATTCTCTCCTATGTGGAATGGGAGAGAAAACGATGCCTCCAGTCTTGTACTCCTTAGGATTTGTCAAACATACTAAATCAAAACGTGAAGAAGTTCGTTTTTGCAGCAATAAAAAATGTGGTGCACACATCGAAACTATGTATTTAATTATTATAGGATGGTTGTGTAGTTTAAGAATGTCAGAGATTTATCTACTGTGTTCCTGGATCTATGGGACAACTTTGTTCACAGCGTGGAACCCATAGAGACAACTTCCATGCAATACAATGGAACTAACCACCACACTCTGTGCAGAACAAGAGGGACCTATCAGACATACAGACAAAGTCCCTTGTCTCAAGTGATCCCCGACCACCTGAAGATATCTTGGAGAAGTTAGTCCCAAGTTTAAGGTAGCTGTGATTTTCTTTATCTCTCTCTCCTCTCTGTTAAAATACAATCACACATCTCCATATTTTTTAAAAACTATTTTGACGTGTATGTTTCTTTTTAAAATAACTAAATATATTCTACTGTCCCCCCTTACACTTCAATGATAAAATAATGGCCTGGCAGTTTCTCCAGTCAATCTACCATACCGCTGTTATATTGCATTGAGCTGTTTTGCTTTTATAATGAAGCTAAACTCTTGGAAAATATATTTTAAGTGAACTATGGACATAATTTTTGAGGACAATATAATAATGTTTCAAGCATTACTCTTGTAAAAAGAAACATGCGTCAAAAATATTTCCAATCTTTTAAACAGATGGGTGTTAAGGCATCTTGATAATATATTTTATTTCCAAATACAGTAGAACTACCTCCCTGTAAAGGACAGCCTTAAGTTGCAGAACCAAAGTGTCTTTTACAGTAAAGGTGTTCTCTTACTTGAGAGTTGTTAATAAGTAAAAATGGTAATTTTGGGCACAAAAACTGTCCTCTAGCAAGTGTATCCTTGCATGGAGGTTCTACTGTATCAAATTATTTGAAATTTTGGCAATTGTGGGATACCATATTTCGCTAGCATAAGTTGCTTTTGATCGTAGGAGTGATTTATAAATTGCAGTTCTTTTCTTATAGTCAAACCTCCAAGATTTTTTGCAAATTGAGAAAAGAATGTTCTTTATTTTGTTGCATTGAGCAACAATCTCCACTATGTGACTTGAAAAGTTGACCCTATTTTTGTTTCTATGCTGACACTAAAATAAATAAATGACATACTGCACTTTTTTTTTTTTTTTCAAATAAAAACTTGTGGTAAGTCCTTTATTTAATTTTGTATCAATTTTTAGCCCCTCACATTCTCTAAAGAAAACATATACACACTTGTATTTCCATATTCTCCCAGCATTCAAATTTGACCCTTGCAATGTTGTCACCATCAAGACTTGAGCCACATATTCCACCATTGGATAAGTCCAATATATAAACCTCCATGCAAGGGCACACTTGCTAGAGGATAGTTTTTGTGCCCAAAATTACCATTTTTACTAATTAACAACTCTCAAGTAAAAGAACACCTTTACTGTAAAGGACACTTTGGTTCTGCAACTTAAGGTTGTCCTTTACAGGGAGGTAGTTCTACCGTATTTGGAATATACCAGGGGTAAACCTAAACAAATAAAACTAGGAATGACTTGGTAGCAACACTGGTGAAGCCTCACATGTAATTTATTGAAAGGGAGAGGTGCCTTTTTTTTGGTACATGAAAACCATCCTTTCATTTAAATTGATTAGGTCTTATTTTAGCTCTGTGATCCAAAAATTGTGGTTGTTTTTCTATTGGTTCTCACTTTTGTTTGTTCCCAATCACATGAATTATTATTTTTTTCCTTATTTCAAGTACCCACCGCACCAAACCTTTTGTTGTTTCTTTCTTATCTCCACTCAACAATCATATCAGGGTATCAAGCCTGTAGAGCTTGTTGATGGTGTCTGCTGGGAATGCTGAGTAGAGCTCATCAATGGATGAGTCAATACAGTCAATAATGTGTTTTGGGGTTGTAGGTTGACACTTAGTACATAGTGGGAAAACCTTCCAACCATTCTGGAAAGTCATTGTCCATTGATGACCAGACTTAAGTCTTTTTTGTTGTTTTAAGGTAGTGAACTCTTGTTATTCTGACAAATGGTGTAGTTTGTGTGAAGGCACTTGAGGGAAATACACATGCAAGTTGAGTAACAGCTTATATATACAACTCTGCTCATTCTCCAAATTTCTTATATATATGGGATTTTTTGTGTTCCAAAAAGGGAACCTCTCCGTTTCAAAATGCATTGAAAATATTCATTTCTTGCAAATTGGGCAAACTCATATCTTGTTTTTGGATCACAGAGTTAAAACAAGATCAAATCAATATAAATGGACGGATGGTTTTCATGTACCAGAAAAAAAGCACATCTCCCTTTCAATAAATTACATGTAAAGCTTCACTAGAGTTGCTACCAATTCATTTCTAGTTTTATTTGTTTGGATTTACTCTTGATACTTTATCTGTGGTGGAATATGTGGCTCAAGTCTTGATCAGTGCTGCTTTTAGAACATTAATTTCTACTTCTGCGATTTAACCTTTTATTATCGCCAAATTTGCTTATACATAGGTTGTTCCAAAAGTAATGCCTGTTTGGCCATGACTCAAAAAAATACTAAATATTTTTTACAAATATTTGTGAATAGAATTGGATTTATTCAAAATATTCTCCAGTTTTGTCTATACATTTGCTCCAGTGTTGAACCCACGCTGTAAATTCACTTTGAAATATGCTGGAGGTAGTTTTCTCAACTGTGTCTTTATGGCCCGTTTTACTCTCTGTAGGTCTTCAAATCTTTGTCCCTTCAGACTTTTTTTTTCATTGGGGAGAATAAATCCGGGCTGTATGGGGGTTGTGGAACCAGCCCATTTGTCCAATAGCCTCTGAAGTCTTGAAAGAGATGTGCGGCCATTGTCATGGTGTAACATGCTGTAACGGATTAAAGAGGAATCTCTGGACTTTTTTTTTTTTCTAATAGCTTCCCTAAGTTTTTGTAAAGTTAGAACATAGCAATAACTGTTCACAGTGCTACCTTCTTCTAGAAAATCACCTAGCATGTCCCAAAAGACAGTTGCCATCATCTTTTTGGTGACCTCTGCACTTTGGATTTTTCTTTTTCTTAGGTGAACTGGGATGTGATATCATTCTAATGACATTGCCTTAGTTTCTGGGTCATAAAGGTATGCCCAGGTTTCATCTCCAGCCACTATATTTGAAAAAAAGTGTCCTTTTGGGCCTCATAGAGATCTGGTAGCTCTTGGCATTAGTTTCCTTGGAACCCATTTTGAACAGATTTTTCTATAACCTAGATGTTCAATCATTGTTTCTATTGCATTAGATCCAACATATTTTGTTTGTAAATATTTCAATATTGCACCTGGTTGATTAACAAATAAAATAAAAACTCTGATGAACTTTAACACAAGGTAATAAGACCACATCCAAATAAATAGTGTGTGAGGTTTCGGTAACAGCGTTGTTACCATCTTCAGACAAAAGTACTGAGATTCAATACTTTACAAATACGTATATATAAATGCGAATACGTAACACTGTTACCGAAACGTCACACACTATTTATTTATTTGTATTTGGTCTTATTACCTTGTGTTTATAATCTATAATCCAAGTTGTGCCTTATCAACCTCTGATGAACTTCGTGATGATGGAAGGTCATCAACCATCTCTAAGTTTCCAGGGTTGGTTGATGGCCTCCCACTACGTGGTTTGTCATCCAAAGAAGTCTCACCACTTCGGAATCTTTTCATCCATTTTCTCACATTGTTTACATCAATTGTGGCTTCTTTGTATACATGTTTCAGTCTCTGGTGAATCTCTGTAGCTGAACATGCCTCCATTTCCAAAAATTCAATAACGACTCTTTGTTTCTATCCTGATTCCATACTTTTACTTAAGGTATCTGAAGACAAAATGGATTATTTTAGATACAAGTCTTTACTTGAAACATATTAAAATTGAAATAGGTCAAGTATTATTCAAGTTATGGGCAAACAGGTATTACTTTTGGAATGTCCCTAGTATTGGAGTGAGCCTCCTTGAAATGTGCAAATTTAGTTTTTGTTGTCATCTCTCAGACCATAAATAGCTTGAAGATTCATGAAAGAATTCCAAAAGTTGAAACACAATAAATCAATCAGGATAATTGCAACAGAGAAATGTTTTTACATGAGTAGCTTGTTTCTCTCATGGAATTGTTTTCATTCAATTTTGGTGGAGAAAGACAGGCACAATACAGCTGAAGTTATTCAACCCTCACAGGGAGGAACTGCATTGTTTTGCCCAATATGAATTCCATTGTCTGCACGTTTACTATTGAGATTTTTTACATTTTTTTTTATTTATTTATCAACCAGGCATGGTATTGAAGTATTTGTGCCTATTACAGAAGAAACAAACAAAGCAACAAATTAAAACCTAAATATTTAAGTTTAGAGTTAAATATTTACAAATTTACATGTATTATTCGACAGAGTTCATAAAATTTATATAGACAAAGATGTAAGAGAGTTAAATCATTTAGATCAGGGAACAATCGATGTTTCACTTCTGTAAAGCTCTGACAGTCAGAAATTGTTCATAAGGTGAAGTTTGTTCAGTTTCTCCGCAGGAACAATTTGATGTTTCTGATAGACCTCTTTTATGTAAGTATTTCTGGCCGTGTGATGTGACAAATTGAGCGACAACATAATTTGAATGGAACTGTATAGGAATACTGTTTGGAAAAATAGTGTTTTTTTTTTTTTTTGCTTATCCCTAGTACTTGTGGTACAGGCCATGATAATCATGGTGGGTAGTGAGCGACTTCGTTTTACTGTAAGTGCACCACATGTCTACACATGTGAAAAGCAGCTCGACTTTGCACTTACAAATGTGCCAGAGCCCCGTTTGGTGTGAATTGTATAATTAGCATTATGAATGGATTGATACAAATGATTCATAATAATAGCTTTTTCTCTAGGTTTTTTTCCGTTCGTACTTTATTTATTTAGATAGTCTTCTATGAAAGGTGTATGTGAGGTGTGAACATTATAATGATATGGTTCAATGGTATCCGTGTACCACTGAAATAAGAATAATATGTTGCAATGAATGAAGTTTCTGTAAAGAACGTATAGAAATATATAGATACCATATTTCACTAGCATAAGTGGCTCTCGATCGTATGAGTGATTTATAGATTGCAGTTCTTATAGTCAAACCTCCAAGATATTTTGCAAATTGAGAAAAGAATGTTCTTTATTTTGTTGCATTGAGCTACAATATCCTCTATGTGACTTGAAAAGTTGATCCTATTTTTGTTTCTTTGGTTATCGGAGAAAGACTCCGAGTATCTTGATTTGATCAGTAATTTTCAGGCTTACTCCTTTGCAAAAAATATTACAAATGTGATATTGTACTGGGATAAGGTGCATAAATTATCAAAAAGGCATCTCCTTATTGTGCAACTGAAAGTTGCTTGCGCCATCTGTCGGAATAAATATTTATTCTGATAGATGGCGCAAGCCATCAGCAACTTTCAGATGCATGATAAGGAGATGCCTTTTTGATAATTTACTCCTTTGTGTTCTATTGTTAAATGAGGCTGATTATGTTTTTTCGGTTGATAAAGCTAGTTTAGTTTAATCACACCAATTGTCTATCACATGATGTTTGGATTAAATTTCTCGTCTACTATATCTGTGGCCCAGAGAACAATGTTATCTAGCATATGCTACAGGACGGATGTTTGATATTTCAGTAAGGTGGACAAGGAGGCTGTTGAGGATGACGTTCCAAAGTAAAGAAGACAGTGCTCCTCCCTGTGGGCATCCTTTGTTTAGTTGTTTTGATACAAGAAATCCAGCATATTCTAATATACTTTACAGTCTTGAAAGTATGATTCTATTTTTTTGTTTGATCAAATGGAGTGTTGAACTTTTCAAGGGATTTAATTATACTTGTATGCCAGTCTCAGTAATATCTACTGAAAGTAGGGTGACTAGTTGGATTTGTTTAAATTCTATGATGCTTCTGGTTATTTCTTCAAGAGTAGACATTGTAGAATGGTCCTTCAAGAAACTGTCTTGACTTGTGTTTAGCAGGGGAGTTAAGTAATCCATCATTTTTCTGGCAATCAATTTATCAAAGACTGAAATTTTAATCCATTTAGTTTAAGTATGCAAATGTCCGCCTGCGTGTATATAAAGTCTCTATGTTGCAGTACACTTGTTAGTTTAATAGCTATCCATGCCAGATGAAGAACCTTGTAGGTTCGAAAGCTAGCGATAATAATAAATGGTATCAAGAAGCTCCTCTACTTACTTTATTTCATGTCAATTTGATCAGGATTAGAGTTATTCTTTGAAATAGGTTTCAGAATTTTTTTGACCCAAGAGACTCAAATTTGCATACACATGTGATTGGCTTAAACATTGGGATAAACAGGAGCCTCCCCCAGTCACAATGGTGATTTCACTATTTCTCCCTGATGGCCAACTCAGAACAATTCAAACACCAAGTGTTCCTTGATCTGTGCAGGAGGATCGAGTCCCAGGAGGTAAGTCAATTTATTTGGATCCTCCTGCTCAAGCTTCCTCCTAGAGTACCTGGTGTCATTTCCTAGCTGAGTGATGCCTCAAGTATTGTGCAATGGAATTACTTTGTCTTCTCACCATCTATGTTCCAGAATTGTGTTGGTTTCAGGAGTTTTGGGTTTGTTTCAGGAATGTGTTTGTTCTAGGAGTTTTGGGTTTGTTTTGTTTCAGGAATGTGTTCCAGGATTGTGTTTGTTTCAGAAGTTTTGGGTTTGTTTCAGGAATGTGTTTGTTCTAGGAGTTTTGGGTTTGTTTTGTTTCAGGAATGTGTTCCAGGATTGTGTTTGTTTCAGGAATGTGTTCCAGGATTGTGTTTGTTTCAGAAGTTTTGGGTTTGTTTCAGGAATGTGTTTGTTCTAGGAGTTTTGGGTTTGTTTTGTTTCAGGAGTTTTGGGTTTGTTTTGTTTCAGGAATGTGTTTGTTTCAGGAGTTTTGGGTTTGTTTGAGTTTTGGGTTTGTTTCAGGAATGTGTTTGTTTCAGGAGTTTTGGGTTTGTTTCAGGAATGTGTTTGTTTCAGAATGTCTTTCATATTGTACTATCAAAGATTGAAGTGTCTACCATATTGAAGTCTTGTACTGTATGGAAGTGTCTTGTACTATATGGAAGTGACTTTAAGTGTCTACCATATTGAAGAGACTTGTACTGTATGGAAGTGTCTTAAGAGTATTGTACTGTATAGAAGAAACTTGTACTGTATAGCTTATAAAGCTTAAGTTTGTTTAGAGCATGGTTCATGACAATGCAGCTGTGTAATCAAGGGACCAATAACAAGAGGCTGACACATAAGAAATTAGTTTTTTTATCTTTCATATCAAATGATATTCTAGAAAAACATGACTACACATCTTCATTCAACATGGCACCTTGTTATATATATAAAATATAGTGTATGGGGCGGTGTTATATATATATACTCTCCAATCTCTAAGCTATATAAAAATATATAGTTATGTACAAAATATCTTCTATCAAAGCTATATACACACCACATATATATAGGGGTTGTTTACTTACAGTTATATTTATATATATAAAGTATATAATTGTATATCAAAATAGAGGAGGAGATAAAAGCAGTAAAGGTAGTAGCAATAATAAGCATCAATAAAAAAGCCATTCAACAATAATGAAATAAGAGAGAGATAAATAAAAGATTCCATGTAGAGGTGATGAATGGACGGTGGTCAGTCCCGTTGCAGGGGGCGAAATAAATTAAATGTGAGGTAGGGACACGGACGGAGTTACGTGGAGCTAACCCTGGACAACAACACCACAGGGGTCGGGGAGTGTCAGTCAAACAGGGACATCAGAGAGAGGAAGGAGGAGAGGAAGTTCTTGTTGCGGCGAGGGAACTCCTGCCCAACAAGTGGTCAGCAATGGTAGTCGTTTAGAACTTAACTAGCTAGCATTCTACAGTTATAATACCCAAGTATGGCAGATTGACTAATGGGACCATCTCTAAGAGAGGCTCCATCTCCCACCTAGCAACCCATGATAGCCATTGTTAGTCAAGTTACCTGGTCCAAGATGTCTGGAGGGTTGGAAGTATAGGAGACACTGGAGAGCAAGCTGTCACTGCGCTCTGCCCTCCGGTTCTCACTGTGGCCGGACTCCAGGTCTGTGAAGAACCCACTCTCTGCACATAACCCCAGGTGTGTTGGTGATAAAGTCTGGTTGAGAAATTACATCAAATACCTTATCTCCAAGAGTGACACTAATTATTTAACAAATGGGAAGGAAATCAATTTAGCAACCTTTGTGGACCATCTGTCAGCCTGACGGTGGCTCTCAAGTGGCAGAAGTTGGAACTAAACATATTTAAAGAGCCAATTTTAGTTCCTACTTCTGCCACTTGAGAGCCACCATCGGGCTTGATGGGTGGTCCATAAACCTACTAGATTTAGCTCATGATTTCTTGAGTACTACACTCTGACAATATTTCTATAGTGCTTGGAAAAATCCTACTTTTTTCCAAATCAAGTGATTCTTACACACACTTCATAGCATACAAGATTGTGGGTATTATCACCTGTACTGAAAAGGTCACCTCTCCCTTTAAAAATTTCATCAACAGTTCATTCTTTACTGGGGTGATAGAATAAAAATAATTTTTAAAGGGAGAAGTGCCCCTTTTGGTACACACTTCATAGAATCTTTTTGGGGCTTTCATTTTTTAAAATTATATATATATTATAAAAAGAAAAAAACAATGTACAGTTTGGTGGCCTTTAGAGTAAATAAATAGTTACATGTGACTTACCAGTGGAACAGTGGGAGGCATCGGACTTGTGGACCCCGGAGTGGCCAGAGGAGGACGAGGACACCGATATGATGGAGTGGGGACGGCAGCGACGGACACTGTCCACGGCGATGGAGTTGCGGAACCTTCCCTTGTGGCAGTTGGAGAGCTCCACGAACCTGTCGGAGATCTGGTCCTGATTGGGCCGGATCTCCAGGCAGGGCTTGGAGCCCATGCCCATAGAAGAGTTCTCCGCATTGCGCAGCTCGCGATTGCGGAAGGCTTGGTTCCACAGCAAGCGGGAGATCTGCTCCACCCAGGCCTCTTTCACAGCCTGGCTCTGGGCCTGCAGGGTGTAGGTGTCCTGAGCACGGCACTTGCGGAACCAAATCTCAAAGCGGGCAGGATGTTGCGTGCTTGGCTGCCGCGTCAACCCCAGCTCACAGGTCTTCAGGCTGAACTTGTACTGGTAGTGGTCGTAGCCCGGCCGCTGAGGGTCAGGCTTGGCCTTGCTGAACACCACCAGCTCCTCGAACAAGAACACCCTGCGCACCGACTTGTGCTGCATCCGGTTGGAGCCATGGTTCACTATGAACTCATCCTGGCACAGCAGCCGGCCTTGTTCCTTCAGGTTCACCTGTAACAGCACACCTTCATGCTTGGAGACATTGCTATGTCAGGTTAACTGGACAATTCCACAGTTTGCTAGGTTAGTTGAAAGGGCTCAGGTGTTGTAGTTAAAGCAAGTGGACCAATTTGATGGAAGGCAGGGTAAAACCAAAGCACTGCAGGACAACTCTGATGTGTTCAACCTGAGACTTTCTCATCACAACAATTCCAACTTGGTATCTAATCCATTCTAACATTCTTGCAACAATCAACTGCCATGGAACAAGGCTGTGAAGCTTACAACACCGCTAGAAAAAACAGAGATGGTCTATTTTTTGATAGGTCAGCTAACTACAAGCAGCCAGTCTCCTATATAGTAGAACCTCCATGAGAGAACACCTCTTTATAAAGGACAGTTTTCATCACCCAAAATACCATTTTTACTATTTAACAACACTCAGGTAAGAGGACACCTCTCCCTAAGGGACACTTTGGCTTTGCAACTAGGTGTTGTCTTATACAGGGAGGTTCTACTGTAATCCTACATTGGTGGATGACATCTCCAATTGGAGTGAGGACTGACACAGTCAACACTAAAGCTACCAGAGCCTACAATAAATCAAAGCAATTTAAAGCTGTTCAGGCAACACTTACATCACAGTCCTTCAGGGCATCCATGGCCAGCAGGTCGTTGCCGTGCCTCAGCTGGAACTTCACCAGTTCCTCCGCAGTCTGCACACATACACACTGTTGTTTTATCTGACTCAACTGGTCCGTCCATTAGAAACACCATCTCTGACATTGGTGGACCCTTATGTACCATAAGTGTCGTTGGCTTTTCATAACCTTTTACATGTTTTCCTCTTTGCTAAAAATAAATAGATATTTCCACACATTGTTGTGTTAAATTGTGAAAACAAGAGTTCTTTACAGAAATACTTTACACATGTGTGTATGGCTTAGGGGAGATACATAAGACACCTTCTATAGAAAGCAAAGTCTGACACTGGGGATGTTGGATCCCAAACCTGTCCTTTGATTGTTGTTTCTCATCTCCTTGTACATAGATTACACAAATTCCACATGGCTCCTCGAGCTGTGTTTGATAATAAAGCAGCGGCCTCTACCAAAGGTACCTGAGGTCTGTTATATAGCTTAGGATAGTGAAACATCCTCCAGTCTGGTTTTAGTCTTGAATAAACATTTCTGGAGCAAGGTTAGGCATTGACACCTTGTGTCAATGCCTACCAAAGTACAGAAATGCAGGCCCATGTATGAATAAACTTGCTTTCATACTTCACTGTGTACATTTAGAGAAAACAAATGTTGTAGTTGGTGTAACAACAACCTTGAGAGCCTGGGCCTCCTTGGCTGCAGTCTTGGGACATTCCTTGATGAGATGTTCTAGCAGCAGAGCGTACTTGCCCAGCCTCTGGACTGGCTTCAGCAGGTACGACCCCAGGTCCATCTTGTCTCCTAGCTGCCGCTGCTTCTCCTGGAGAACACACCACCTTGTTGTGCTGCTTCGTAAATGTAAATTTTTTTAATTCTTAAATATAAATTTACATATTGACTGTTTGTAACTAGCTAATAATTTGGAAAATAATATGCAAATTGATTATTTTTTTTTAATAAAAAGATTTAGTGTGTCAAAAATACCATTGGTTTCCATAGCAACAAGTGCCACCATTGCTGCAATAAGCACTGACAAATGGAACAACTTGGGTGAAATACTTGGGAGAATGTGCCTAGGAGAGAAGCTAATTATAGGACTTATTGTATAGTTTATATATACTTTTGTTCACAAATTTGGAGAGGAGTGGACTTCAGGAATTGGTTTAACCATGGAGATAAGCACCACTACCACATGCTTTTGTTTGAATTATCCCATCAGTATTTATTTTAAAGTCTCTCAATCTTGCAAACTTGACTATTTTATTGGAAATGACAGGGATGTAGAAGTCTTGAGAAGGTTGGGAGAGGAAGTGTTGAAGGACATCACAGAAAGACAATAAATGTAGGATATTGATTGATGGAGGGTGAATGGAAAGAGAGCAGCCATCCTTGAGAGACCTTGCTATATATTGAGACAGCAGTGGAGCAGTAAATAAAACAGCAGTTGACACCCACCTTGAAGAACTGAGCGCCGTGGTCAGCCAGGAGGATGTCAGACTTGGGTTTGTTCTTGTTGTACAGGGCGTACAGGTAAAACTGGGACTCCTGCACACACACACACTGGGGGTTGGGACAAAACAAGCTTCAGTACAGTCAAATTTGCCTTAAACACTGAGGGGACAGAGAGCTTTAGTTACATAATTTGTGTCCATTTAACATTTTCTATGAACTTTACCACCACCATGATTGCCAACAACAGATTGTCATATAGTTTATTTCAGGCCTAAAGTTGACAATTACAATATGTAAATATTGTACGCCTGCTGATTGGCTCTCCCATGCTTCTTAAAATCAAATATATATATAACAGATTTGCAGGAGAATGATATTCATATACCAAAAGAGGCACCTCTCCCTTTAATTGTGCTTCAAAACAATCGCATGGTGCATCACCCCAGTAAAAAATTCATGATGATAAAGAATGAGCCAAAACACCAGTTTTGGAAAATTCAGACAAGAGCCAACAATGCCATGGTTTCTGGCCATGGCCCTCATCAGTACAGGGGCAGCCTCGATTTAATAATTATCGTAGGATGTCATGAAATCGAAGCCGTCCCTGTACTGATGAGGGCCATAGCCTGAAACCATGGTATACTGGTTGTTGGCTTTTGCCTGAATTTTCCTAAACTTTTTTCATCACAAGTTTTTTAATTGTAATGCAACAGCGCCATTGTTTTGATGCACAATTGAAGGGAGAGATGCATCTTTTGGTACATATGTAGATATAACAAAGAGGATGGTATTGGAATGTACCAAAAGTGGCAAAAATATACATTTAAACAATGTGTATTTAAATGGAGTGGTGCCACTACAGAGATATAAACTATGGTATTGGTAAAACCCCACAATCCAGACACACACAGCATAGACTTACAAAGCTGGCGAAGCAGTGGCCCACAGAGAAAGGTTTGGTCTCACATTCCTCCAGCTCCTGCAGGAAGTACTGGCTGTGGAACTCACAGATCTTCTCCAAGTTGCCAAAGACAGCATTGCGCTGGCCGCGGAGACCTTGGGGCACGTCCTCGCGTAGCATCTCAGGCACGTAGTGCTGCACCATCACATTGATGTGTGCTCCCCTGGGAGGGGGATGGGGGACAACTCACCTCAATGATGTACTCCAGGGACCTGACGTAGTCTCTCTCCGTCTGGATCATCTCCTGGATGATGAGGTGGCAGGTCCTGTTACACACATGTGTTTCCTCTCTCACATTTCCTCAATCTTATCTGCTAATGGAGACACATGCTTCTGAAATATGTTTTGTTTGGATATCCTGGTGAGACATTCTTGTGAAAAATAGAACTAAAATTGTACTGGGATCAGGTGGATAAATAAAGAAAAAAGGAATCTCTTGATTGTGTAACAAAAAGTTGCTGATAGCTTGCACCATCTGTCAGAATAAATATCCCCTAATCATTGATTTTTAATTATTCCAGAATTGGCCAAATACCATTTCTTGACTAATCAGGAAAAGCTAACCATGTACATGTTTCAGTCTGTGGCTTTTTTTTTTTTTTTAACTTGCTCTCCACTAGAAATTGTGGCAATTTTAGACTATAACTGGTTTGGACTGTGTACCTCACTTCAACTGACTTGTCCTACCATTGGCCTAAGACCAACAACAGTCCTCCAATACCAACCACAGTTATCTAGCTACAGGCGACAGACAGGTCTCCGGTACCTCCCTATAATCCACAGTAAAATAAAAGACTGACCTGTTGGGGACAGGGGAGACATTGCAGAAGTTGAGGGAGGAGATGTGTCTGTTGGCCACCAGGGGGGTGGAGGTGGTGGGGGGGGACATCTCCAGTCCCTCCAGCAGACTGACACCACACACTCACTGGTTGGCTGGCTGACTGGAATACACCTTTTTATCTAACTTATAAAAGTAGTTGATTCAACATCACTTTCTCAGAAACTCGGGGGGGGGGGGAGATTTCTAACTGGAGAAATCTCTGGGAAGGTTCACCAATGGCTTTACCATTTCTTTTTTTTTTTTCACTAAATGTATAAATTTGAGCTCTAATTCCCTCCTCAACATACAGATGGCTATGTAAACAAATTCCTGCTGAGTCCATGGAGAGAGCTGGGAGTTATATTTCTTGGTATCATATTTAAGGTAGCCCCTTTTCTTTGATTGTAATCGAATCTTTATGCACAGATTGTCATTCTCTCAAACCCATTTCTTTCAATTCATGACATGGTATTGAGAGAGCCATCAGTTCAAACCAGTTCCATCTACCAGAATGTGGTCTCTATTATTACATACTGGCTGTTCAGATAACACACCATTGTTGAAAGGTTCTCAGTGAAGGTTGGTAAAAATATTATGACATAAGCTTCTTTTATTGGATTATAGATTAGAAAGACAAGGTAATAAGACACCAAATACAAATAAATAAATAATGTGTGATGTTTCAGTAACAATGCTGTTTACCATCATTAGACAAAAAAACCATGCTGTAATATATTTTCTCATTCAGTACTTTTGTCTGATGATGATAACAACATTGTTACTGAAACATCACACATTATTTATTTAGATTTGGTCTTATTACCTTGTGTTTATAAGCTTCTATAGAAATTTGCTTCAATAAATTATACTAGCAGCTCTATATATAAAACACCTTTGATTTGAATCAATGGATTGTTATGTTAAACCATTTTTATAATGCTCTTTATACCCTTACTTTTGGATGAAAATTTATCCTGGGGTGGAAATTGATCTTAAAAGAGAAAAGACTTCCCTTCTCTTATCAATCAGATAACCCTGGTGTTGGTCAAAACCACGGCTTCTAGAGAATGTTCTGAAGTGATCAAAGCTGCTGTTATGGATTTGTCACCGGGGCAGTCAAGGGACACATAGCTTTTGTTTCACTTTTGATAGAAAAGAGGCAACAACTTTGTCCTTTTTGGACCCTATCTTACTTATTGTTTCTGGGTCTCACTATGTACCTATTTTTGATTTCCCATAGCAATCCTGTCTATATGTGAGCTAACCAGTTGCAAGGCACTTAAGACCATCAGAGTGCTAGTGTACTAATAGTGTAAATGGGAATTTTGCTGGTGTTGTGTCACCGACCCAAGTTTGTGGAGACAGTCAATAGATGGCATTTAACTTTATCTTCTTTGATTTTGATTGGAGAGAGGAGATCTGTATAGGAGTAGACCTACTTGCACAGGTCCTCTGGGCTGCTGCTAGAGGAGGACTTGGATTGACTAGGGAGGAAACACCGGGAGCCGTAGAAGCTGCTGGGGAAGGAGGTGTAGGAAGATGGGGGTGAAGCCAGCGACTGGCGCCGGATGTGAGCCGGGGGTGGGGTGGAGCCAGACCAGTAGCGGATAGATGCGGCTTCCTCCATCTGCTGCTGGGCCTGGACCAGGGCTGTCTGCCTGCGCTGCGCAAGCTCGGCAGTTTCCAAGCAGTGTTGCTGCGCGGTCTGTCCACACCACAACCACAGTTCCGACCACATTCCAGTGACACACTCTTTCAAAGTTCAGTTTCTATTAGCTTTCAAAATACATGTTCAGAAAGTCACATAAACCTGCAAATATACATATATATAATACAGTTGAATCTGATAAAGCCCAATTTGGATTAAAGATACAAGAAAATAAGACCTAATCCCATTGGATTAGGTCTTGTATCTACAGTTGAATCTGTTATTTGGGAGCAAAAGTGTGAATTAATAATCAGTGTTCCTAAGTAATGAAAAGGTGAGATTCAAGGTATTTGGAATACCCGTCTGTTATGATTTCAGGAACACACACATTCTCACTGCCAGGCCCAATTAATGCAAGTTGACTGTAGTCAATTCTCCCTCCTTCAACTCAATGAACTCTGCCAAGCCTAGATGATAGAGGAGTGGAAGCAACTTCTCTAAAAATCAAATTGGCTGTAAGGTATTCTTGATCCAGGGGAACACAGGACGAGTCTGTACTCCAAGGCATCTGTTCCTTATGTCAGCCATTTTATATTGTTGACCTGCTACTGAGGAGTGCTCCCAGTTCTAACCCATTCAATTCTCTCAATATTGATAGTTTATTGCAAGATTTGAAGTTCCCCACACAACTTTTAGGTTCACAAAGGACTCAACCACCTCCAATGAAAGACTGGGAATACAAGGATATGTTCTCAAGGGAGACTCTAGTGTACAGAATCCAGGTTCACCAAGAACTAGCGAACCAAGGGTGGGGAAGTTACCTGCACTTGTTCGACCAGGTGCTGGTTGCCGAGCCGCGAGGCAGTCTTCACGGCCTCCTGGAACTCCGCTGCAGCGATGGGAGGTTTCTCAGCCAGGTGGCGCTGCAGCCCAGCAAGTTCTCCATGGAGGGAGTTGAGGTCCCCCTCCATCTTCATGTGGGACACAAGCTTCATAGTCTCTAGGGCCCACCCGTAGGACTGGAGAACACAATGTGGTGTCAACTTCTCTTGCATAGTTCTAACTACTCATTGATACAGTTAAACAGCCTAGAGTAGAACAAAACCTGTTGGATGTGGCCACACATTTCCTTCCCTATCACACCTCTGGGTTAAACCTGTCAAATGCTGCAACATCAATGCATTTCTACAATTCAATTTTATATGTATTTTTTAATGTCCTTTTCAGTGGCATTTTGAGTTGACAATTTTGAAAAAAAAAGTCATTCAAAATAAAGCTTTTTAAACAAAGCTAGGTAAATCAAGATACAGTCAAACCACTTGAATTCAGCACCCCAAAGAGGTGTTAAAGTCTATGCTATCAGTTAATTTAAAGGTTTGGTAAAAACTTGAAAACAGATAGATCATTTTTAAGTGTTGAGAGGATGAAAATGTTTTAGTAGAGCTATTAAAATATTTTGAGTTCTTTCCTTCTCAACAAAAGAAATTTATGCAGTTAGCTTTGCAGCCATTTTAGAAATTTCTTCTGCCTCTAGTAGACTGACAAATTGTTCAATTAGGCCATTTGTTTCCAGTTTGATATAAGTTTTTTTTCTGTACAAAGCAATCAGACTACATACTGAATTAGAGTTGAAAGGGAAAAAAATGTTTAAAGAGTTTAAATTAAGTTGTATTAACATATTTATATAATAAAAAAAGAGCATACCTGGATCTGTGAAAGGAATTTTTTTTCCAAAATATTTATCAATTTATTGCACAATAAACTTAAAGGTAATTTACAAATTCCTGTAGATCACATGGAAACAACTTTGTCATCTACAAGAATTTGTAAATTACCTTCAAGTTTATTGTGCAATAAATTGATATAAAGAGGGGGAGGAAATCTCTCAAAATATTTTTAGAAAAATTTGTTTTTCCTTTCAAAGGTACGCCATTTTTTATATTATTCAATGAATTGCCTTTTGACTCAAGATAACATATTTGTTAATATGTGCAAGTCTACACATCTTGTCAACACACAGTTGTTCATGCATTATTTTATTAAATTAAAAATTCTATGTTCTACTCTGTGCCGAGTCAAGTAACATCTCATTCTTCTCCACTCGCACCTTAAATTGATGTATGTGGTGTATTCACAGTACACGTCATGAGAAATTCAAACTATTCTTGGTGTGTATATGTTTCTTTTAAATTCTCCTGTCTTTACTGAAATGATCAAATAATGGAAGGGCATTAAAAGGTAGAAATTAGCCATGATTAGGCACAATTTGGATTATAGATTAAAACACAATGTAAAAGAACATTCATGACTAGTATCTGATGATGGTAACAACACTGTTACCGAAACATCACACATTTATTTATTTGGGTTTGGTTTTATTACCTTGTGGTAGAAAGTTTGAATTTCTTATAACAAGATGGGGTGCTAAAGCATCATGTTAAGAGTACAAGTTGTCCCAAAATTTATTGTTACCATAAAAGAGTCAAAGAAACAAGTTTCCATTTTTAACAAAAAGTTGAGAGGTGTATAAATTCAGTCAGCAAGCACCAAGTTTATGGAGGAAAGTGTGAGACAAGGAAGTGTCAAGTCTGGGGGGACAAGGTCTGAATGACAATGTCAGCCACATCTGTTCACACATGGTACATGCTTGAGTGGAGATAAGAAAGAAGAACACATGGTACATGATGAGAGAAGGTGACAAGTACAGCAGCAGTACTACAAGGTACCAGAATTGTTTACAGAACTCACTGGTGGGTGGAATCCACCAATTGTGGTACTGTACATTGGGTCAAGCAACAGCTTAAACTCATGAAGTCTGAGTTCTATATATTGACAACATAATTTTATTGACATCAATACATACAAAGTCTTCACTATTTTAATAGTGGGGGGTCGGTGGAAGGCTGGTTAAACCGTTTGGTTTTCGACCACTACGACCCAGGTTCGATTCCCGCATTGGACACTTTTTTCTTAAAAAAAAAAAATGCTCCAATGGCCCCCAATTCTTGCAAAAGTCCAACCCCACCAGCGAGTGCAAGTAACCAAACGGGGCTCTGGCACATCTGTAAGTGCAAAGTCGAACTACTTTTCACATGTGTAGACATGTGGTGAGCTTACAGTAAAAGCAGTCGCCAACTACCCACCATGATTATCATGGCTTTGAGATAAGAAAGAAGAAGAAGACTATTTTAATTATATATCCACAAAACTCTGCCACCGCTGCAGTTTGGTGGAGAATCACCCGCTTCTATCTCTATAGAAGCAAATAGAGCAACTAACTCTATATTGAATACATAACACAACACAAATGATGAAGTACAATTTAGATTAGAGAATAGCAAGGTAACCCAGACAAAAATGAATAAGGCAACAAAGACTAAATATATATTATTGAAATGTTTGTGATGTTTCGGTAGCTTTCAGTACTTTTGTGTGATGATGGTAACAATGCTATTACCGAAGAGTCACAATCATTCCATTGATTTAGATTTGGTCTTGTTACCATCTTCAGGAAAAATAAAAATTACTATGTAACAAGTTATAACATGTTACGGAAACATCACCAATTTGGCCTTGTTACTTTGAAGAGTGCGCACATTTAAATTTCAAATATATAAAGCATAAGGATGTAGAACCTCCCCAATTCAAAACACAGGAACACTGTTCCAACAATTATAAAAATTACACCTTTGATATGTAAATGATACATTTAGAGACTGTGTTTTAGTTGCTCAGCAATACTCCTTATAAGACAACATACACAAGAATTAAGACACACAAATGTTTCTTTTTCAAATAAAACTCCTTAGTGTGAAGGGAAAATTTTGAAATGGCTCCCAGCTATTTAATCCACCAAACCACTTTTAGTGCTCTAATACTGGATTGTACAATTCTGCTTATATTTGACCATTGAAGAATCTTAGGTATGGCATTTAAGTAAACTATTAAGTATATATGATTATATAGAATTACATATAAATATCTGCATCAAGCTATGCTCCTTTGCAAACAACAATGAGAACAAGGCAAGTTAGACATAAATTGAATATAAGGAATGATAAGGTAGAATTTGGATTGTAGATTACAAACACAAGGTAATAAGACCAAATCCAAATAATGTGTGATGTTTTGGTAACAACATTGTTACCATTATCAAAGTACTGGATGAGAAAATATATCACAACATAAAATCTATAACAATCAATTTTTAGGCAATATGTTTCTTTTTACCTCTACAGAGCTTACTGCAATGATAAAAGTTATTGAATGTGCCAAGCCCTCTCATTCAATAACTTTTATCATTGCAGTTAGGTCTATAGAGGTAAAAAGAAACATATTGCCTAAAAACTAATTGAAAGAAGGTCATTAAATTGATAAATACCACAGCATGTTTTAAATGGTTATGTTATCAGGTGTGTAAACAAGATAGCAGATAAGAATAAGATAGTTTTCTGAGAATTAGAAGTTTAAAAAAACCCACTTTTTTTTTTTAATATAATTAAAAGCATATCTGTAAATATCATTGATATTTCCTTTTTCTTCCATTCTGTTAATTGTAGCACATTTATTTTGAATGAAAAAGACTTCTTTAAATTGTCTCTTAAAAGTAATTTCTCTCATAATCTAGTATCTTTGTTTCTTTTAGATTGAAATTATTATTCTATGTTCTACAAGTGCAGAATTCTCAACTTTTACTTTTATAACATACTCTTGGTTTTTGATTCTTTCTTTTCAAGTTCAGGCTGATTGTCTAACAGAGCACACATTTCACTTCATAAATCAAACCTGATCTTTTTGGTAATCTATTATTTTGTTTACACAACTGATTACACAATACTATTAAAATTATATATATAACACATGCTGTGATATTGTTTCTCATTCAGAACTTTGTCCAAGACTTTATTTGGTCTTATTACCTTGTGTTTATAATCTATAATCCAAATTGTGCCTTATCAATGCTGTGATATTGTTTCTCATTCAGAATTTTGTCTAAGACTTTATTTGGATTTGGTCTTATTACATTAGTGTTAAATAAAAAGACAACAATGTACCATCTACACACAAAAAATGTAACCATTCAATATTTTGCAGTAAAGACAGTAGAAGATGGGCTCTCCTTAAAACCTGAAAGCTTGAGTTGCTAAAAGCTTCATACAAGAAACTTATATTTCTGATGTTTTTCCCCAAAAGAATACTGTAATAATGAGATTGAAATAAAGTGGCAACTACCGTACAATGTACTTACAAAGTACTCTGATGAAGATTACACATGCTTACATCTGCCAAAAGGTGGAGCAGTAACATGACCCTGGGTTCATCTGGCCCAAATTATAGCACCCAATATATGAAATACAGTAGAACCTCCCTTTAGCAGATACCTCTCTATAAAGGACAGTTTTCATTTGCAAAATTACCATTTTTACAATTTAGCAACTCTCCAGTAAGAGGACACCTCTCCCTAAAGGAGACTTTGGCTCTGCAATTAGATGTTATCCTTTACAGGGATGTAGTTCTACTGTACTTCATTCCTCTGCCACAAAGTGCCTTACATTACAAACACATAGTAATAAGACCAAATCCAAATAAATAGTATGTAATGTTTCAGTAACAGCGTTGTTCCCATCATCAGACAAAAGTACTGAATTCTGTACTTTGTCTGATGATGGTAACAATGCTGTTACCAAAAGGTCACACAAATTTATTTGTATTCAATCTTATTACCTCGTGTCTCTAATCAATAATTCAAATTATCATTCCATTTTACACTAGAAACATGATGGTAAAATTTCGACTACTCTCTTCTATGTACCTAGTTAAGCACAAGGTAATAAGACCAAATAGTGTGTGACGTTTCGGTAACAAGTGTTGTTACCATCTTCAGACAAAAGTACTGAATGTACTTATTACCTTGTGTTTATAATCTATAATCCAAATTGTGCCTTATTGTACCTAGTTCAAGTAAAAATGATGTGTACATACATGTCTTAAAATGTGAACAGCACCCTATCTGAGAATGTTTAATTTAAGAATACATCAGGTTCTCCTATCAGAGGTTATATTGGAGCTAAGTCAGTGGCCTGCTACTGAGGAGTGCAGTATTAACAACTGAACACTCTCAATCCTTGATTTTTTTTTGATGATTGAAAGGAGAGGATTGTTACAAGTGTGGATTCTAAATTTGCTCATTGAGGAACATAAAGAAAATAATACTTAGAGATAAAGGTACAATTTGAATTAGAGAATAGAAACAAAGTAACAAAACCAACATCCAAATAAATTATGTTTAAAAAAAACTACTTTCTTAACCTTTACTTTTATTATCTCGTATACATGTGGTAGAGGCCGTGATAATCATGGTGATTGACGACTGCTGTAAGTGAAATTAGACTTTTACACTTACAAGATTGCCAGAGCCAATATGATTACTCATACTAACTGGTAGAGTTGGATTTTATGCAAGAACCAGGGGACATTGAAGCAAGTTTTCAATATTAGAAAAAAGTGGCCAATGCAGGTTTCTTTCCCAGGTTCGTTCCCATTAAATTATTTGGATTAGGTGTTATTTTTTTGTATTATAATCTATAATCCAAATTGTGCTTTATCACAGGAGAAAACATGGTATAATTATTATTACACCATAGTACAACAATTATTATACCATGTTTTCTCCTTTAGAAGGGCATTTTTTCCCGAAAGCTAGAGAATAAAAAGTTTTTGAAAAGTACTTTTCCCTGGAGCCCTGATATTTTTACTTATACAAGGGATTATTTTATTGCAAGGTACAATTTTGATTAGAAACAAAGGAATTTATTTATTTGGATTTGGTCTTATTATCTTTTGTTTATATTTTAATGTAAATGTGGTTTTACCCCCTTCTAACTTAAATTTTATTATTTTATATTAATGGTAATAGAGTAATATTAAAATGTATATATGATAGGGTACAATTTGGATTATAGATTATCAACACAAGGTAATAAGACCAAATCTAAATTATTCCTTCAAATAAAAAAACTTAATAGGCAACAATAACTTTACTATTTCATATTAATAGTAATAATAAAAGTTTATATATACTCAGTCAAAAATAAAATCAATAGGAAACAATGGGTTGATAAAGCATCCACGTCTTTGTTCCTCACAATGATGAATTAGCATGATAACCTAACTTATAACCCACCTATAATTTATAGCATTGATATTATAGTAATAATTGATATTTATCTAAATTCCCAAAACACACAATTAGTAAAAAGAACAGCCATGATTAATCAGTGACCTAAACAATGAGGTAGGTAGGTATTCAACAAAATACATTATTTTTAAACACCAGAAATTAACAATTGTGTTTTATAATTTTGAGTAAAATATAAAAATAAGTTTTAAATGTAGTTTATAAACATGTGTATTTAAAGTTCTATATAATTTTTGTTTGAAAAAAAAATCTTAAAATTGAATATCTTAAATTCTCTTTTCAATAACAAACATATAAAGTGTTATATTTTATTCATATGTATGTAATTAAATATGTATAAGCATGTTTAGCACAAGTTATAAGTGAAGGTTCTTCAAATGTTGTAAATTGAAAGCAGAAGATGCATGATAATAATTTTTCTAAAGTTCAATTAACCCTAAAATGGTATATTTGGAACTTACTTTTTCAATAAGATGATAGCACTTGGAAGCATCTTCTATGGTCTCTCTTGTGTCTTCAAGTTGTTCCGAAAAATTTGTTAGCTGATGATTAAAAACTTTTGTCATCTGCTGCAACTTTCGTGAGGAGGCGCTCGATGATATTTCCTCCACTAAGTCATTTCCAAGTTCAATTTGACGCTGCACAAAATTATTAAGTTTTAACGTTATCACCTTTAAGCTGGATATCATTATTTTCAAAAAGAGTATTCTAATTTTCGCTTTGGAAACTGATCTATTTCGAATAAAGAAAGAACAATATACGAAAAGAAATATATCTCTATTATATTTTCAAATAAATTTATATAGCATTTTATCTACAATATTAATTTTGTGTGTGTAATAAAAAAGTATATAAATGTTTAATCACCAAAATATATAAAAATATACATAAGATACCAGAAAATACATAAACATTTAAACAGCGTGATCAGACGATTCTAATATTCGCTGATTTTTATTGATCTCATTTTTTCCTTTTTTTTTTTTCTGTCGTAATTTTTATATTAGACATTCAAAATATATAATTTTCAATATAACGAATTTAATGTTTCATATATTTTTCTATATTATACCTAAAAATGCTCACATTATAAATATTATGAAACCATTGACAATAATTACTAAAGTTTTTTAGCTATTATCATAATGTTTAGAACTGAAAAAAAGTTGGCCTTAAAAATTATTACAATTAAAATGTTTATAAAGTGTTTACTCTATATTTAGAGAAATGTAATAATATTTTTTATTTTGCACTTAAAAGATTCAGAAACACGTTTTCATTTTATTACCTTTACACTATTTAGTAGCGTTCAATTTCTAATAAATTGGTAAAGAACTCTATCACATTTTTAATTATTTCAAATCAACAAAAATTGTGTATATTCTTATTATTAAGCACCAATTTTAAAAATATAACTTGAATAAAATATTATATAAAATATATACACATTTAAAAATGTGTATATAAAAATATTTACAATCTTAAGAGAACAGATTATTTATTTCATTTTAAACTTCCCTCATTTGCCTCTCTGGGATGGGATACGCTACAGGAGCCTGGGTTATTTATATGGTATTTTCTTAAGTTTTAATTTGTTTTGAATTAAATAAATTGCAGCGTGTCATTCTGAGGTCGTTTTTCCTTATTTTCTACGTGGCAATACTCTCAAATAAAGGTTAATACTAAATACGTTTGGAATATTATGGCTATATCCTGCTGAACTTGATCAAAATTTGGCAAGAGGATGGAAATTTTCTCTGCTATTATCATCACCACTGGTATATTTAATTTTTTTTCCTACCCTGCAATAATGCAACGATTTATTTTTATCCCACGTTTATTTCGTTAGACCAAATTGCGTTTGATATCGCTGCAAATCTTATTTTAATTGGGCAAAATTTCAAAATGGATTTACACTAGGCGCATGTATCATCATTACTGTTCATCTCGGAGTACCATCACCGGAAAAAGAAGGTCAACCATTATGGATCGCCATTTTCCTTTATTCATCCCAAACAACCTTCAGTTCTACGTTTCCTTTCCCCAATTAATTTCTCTTACATTGTTATCTCTTCCTTCTTTTTACCTTATTCATCATCAGAGATGTTCAGAAATCTTTATGATGATTACTTGATTATCATTTTTATAAAGAGCTGCTGTTAACAGGGGGTCAGCAAATGTTCTAGGGGGTGTTTCTTAGCAGTTCGCTTCAGCCTGTCTGTCTTGCACACAGTCTTTTCTCTCCGTGTCTCGGTGATAAACATCAAAGTTGGTATCATGGCCTCTACCTCTGTCCCGTGGGCTGTCCCCGATCCCTCTTTGTGCTAACATCTAGCCCTGCCTCTGCTTCTTGTTGTCCGCGTGTGGGAAGATCATCAACACTCGCCTCACGTACACGACTGCCAGTTCATCCATACGTCGGCACATTGCAAAGATATTATTTGATTATCATTTTTATAAAGAGCTGCTGCTAAAATAGAGAGAGCTCTAAATTCTTTTTCATTTTTATAATTACTATATTTTAAGACTTAATTATATTGACGTTATGTGGCGCTGAGTTTGTTGTTGACACACATTAAACACGTTATAATACCTTGATAAAGGTTAGCGTTCAGCCAACTGAAATATTGGTAAAATAAATGATATTTTGATCCAATATATGCCTTTTTATTTAAAAAAATTACTATAGGTAAACATTTGTAAAATTGTATCAATTTTAACAGATTTTTACGGTACATTTAATATCATCCAAATATAGTGGATATAAAGGACTTAACATAACTACCTCCAATGAGAGACATCCTCCAGGAGAAACCAGGAGTATATCCATGTTTTTAGGAGGTCTATCATGGGGGAAGTGTACTGCGGTTCACCAAATATTCCATTATAGGATAACAATGTAGCGACACAATATTTCCTATATATGTAATTTATACTCCCGAATGTCACATGTAAGAAATTCCTTTAAACCAAAGTAATTTGAGGAGAAGAACTCTGTGGTGAACAAGAGAAAGAATAAATTGACAATTTGGCGAGGAATGTAAAATATGAAGACGGTGAGTGAGTAATTAATGAGGTAGGGGGGCGCCACAAGGTTACCCACCCTCCAGTTTCGACAGACGACACCCTTGCCCAACTCGGAACCATTCAAAGAAATCAATGAAAAGAAGAAATCGCTTTTGAAGCATTTACTCAGCTGAAGGAAATATGTGGAGCACTGAGGGGTGAGGTGTTTGCTTGATCTAGTTCGAATTTTGTTTCCTTTTTGTCGGCAACATTCGACCACTCCTTTCCACTATCGAAAACGGCCAAGTGTTTGGAATCATTGCAGAGAAGATATTTTGTACGAGAAAAGTTTATGGTTTCATGGTGTAAAATACCAAAGAACGCTGACAAATAGATGATATTATAACAGGCTGCGACAGTGTTTTACATAGATTGAATATATATTAAAAATGGCATATCCTGACCAGGAGCACATGTGCTTTACAGAAGGCAGAGCGCCATCTGGTGGAACAGAAATCAACTAAACATTGATTTAGCCTGTTCCCTGATATTTGGCCAACCCAATTTCTTGATTTATCAATAAATCAGTGTTTAGTTGATTTCTGTTCCACCAGATGGCGCTCTGCCTTCTGTAAAGCAAATGTGCTCCTGGTCAGGATATGCCATTTTTAATATTGAATTCAACACCTGATCTTTTTATCTTTTATTTTTTCTTTCGTTTTTTTAAATAGATTGAATATATAGGTCTTTGATGAGAGGTGTGTGTAGTTAGTATTAGTAGTAGTGTAGCTAGTGTGTAGCACTTAGGTATGTGTAGCTGTTAACTACTGATAACACAACTTTAGGATTAAAACGTAATTTATCCGGGAATTAGAACTATTTTGTGTATAGGTCTCTTATCTTTTTTCTTCTTTAAAATAAAATAGCTTCCCATTGGTATCTCTCTCTCATGCACGAAGGAACGTGTGGACATGCGTCGGACCTGGAAGCTGTTGTTGGGTGCTGCGCTGCCTGGAATATAGGAGAGCTCTATCTATGCTTCCTTTCTTCCTGTGGTGAATCTGTATAAGACCTGTGGTCTTAATAAAGTTTTGTGTGTGTATTATCTCCCTCTTATTTTATATTTAACCTTATATGGACATTGAAATAAAATAGTTTCAATCTCTCTCTCCTTACTGCGAATAAAGCAAATTTATACTGCAATAACATATATTGGGAGGGCCTGTCTCATCAGTGATGAATCCTTCCAGCGGTTTCGCCAGTTTAATCTACCAGACCGTTCTACTGTTGTTGTATTGGACTGTTCTGTTTATATAACGGCACTCTAAAGAAATTCTTGAGAAAAATTGTGGATATAATCAGAAATAGTTTCAAATATTAGATCAAACAACACTCTTCCGCAAATAATTCACAAAAAAGCTTTTCTGGTGTAAATGAATTATAACCACACCATCAGTACAAATTTGTATTTTATGGGAAAAAATTGTAAGGGGGGGGGAAAAAGTTGGCAATGGTGGCTGAAATTATTTCTTAAAACGTTTCGCCCAAGTATTTAAAAAAAATCAATGTCAAAATTCAGGGTATTTTCTACCCACGCTTCGAACAAGGAGCTATTTTTCTCAACAATTTATTAAAAAACACAATTAAAACCAGGATTGATTAAACAAGGCCATAATTTAAAACCTACACAATTAGGTGGAAAAAAAAACACGCGAATATTTCATTAATTTGCGGGTTAATTACACTTTTTTAATCGCTTAATTATGGAGATTGGGTCAAAGTTGTGGAGGCCTAAATTTAATAAGCAATATGATGATGATAAAAGACTCATTGATCAAGTGTAATTGCCAATTCCACCCCCTCAGCCGCTTTGATCAATTTTAAATGAAGGCAGGGGGGCAAGATACGTTCTTTCTATATATTAACGGCGTCTGATTCATTTTTTTACAACCCTAATATTGAATGGGATTGAAAACATCGTCTGCTTTGATGAGATTCGATGTATATGTGCATATATATGCTATCGTGAAAATAAAGATTTAAAAATAGGTTTAAATAAAACATAGTTCTTTAAATTAAAGATACTTCGGCCAGTAAATCTTTTTATTATCTCGACGTTTCAACAAAAATCTTTTGTTCGCTCCTGACGAGGACAAAAGATCTTTAATTTGAAGAACTATGAATGCCGGCCAGGCAGCCTCTATCTTTGCTTGAATAGCTAAATATTCGTTGTGGTAATATGTGAAAGAATCGTCTGTTTCATTTTTTTTTATTTTTACAACGTGGCTAAATAATTATTGCAAAAAATAATCAATAATATTATAATAAATAGCCTTGCGGGGATTGTAAGCAAATTTCGTTTGATTTACAAGCAACATTAAATGATCAGGGA
Organism: Cordylochernes scorpioides; assembly: GCA_030710605.1. Lineage (NCBI taxonomy): Eukaryota > Metazoa > Arthropoda > Arachnida > Pseudoscorpiones > Chernetidae > Cordylochernes > Cordylochernes scorpioides. Next base: position 977,510 of record CP092878.1, on the reverse strand, counting down.
AAAAAATGATTTGTAGCAAAATATTTATTATTTTATGAACACAATATTTGATTTTTATATTTTGCTACTCTGTAAAACTTCCCTCATTGTCTCTCTGGTATTTATATAAATGTTGATTTTTTATTCTTATATTAAATACATTTTCCTGAAGTTTATCTGCCCTAATTTTCTATGAGATAATAAATTTTATTTTTTTTTTCTTATTTGCATATTTTTAGAAAATAGGTAAAAACAAAGAATGTTGGCTGCTCTGTTCTCCACCAAAAAAATACACTGAAATCAATCATCAAGAAATCTCAGGTAGCTGAAGACACCGATACATGTTATTAGTCCAATGACAAACAAATTTGCATATTTTGGAGTAATAAAATGATGATAATGATGATAGATGAATGAATTCCTATAATGTGATTACTACTAATATTGAGCCTCTGAGTTGAAACAATATTCGTCGGACAAAACTCCAGTCGCGTGGAGCCTGGACGGAACTGGGTCATTCGGCCAGTACCACATAACTTTATAATGTGCTCGTCTCACATGCGACGGCAGAAATTCAAGGTTATATATATAGTGAAATGCCAAACTTTTTGAAGCCTCGTTTTATTTTCTCAAAATAGGAATAACTATTTTTTATCTCCCCAAGTCCTGTTAACTGCCTCAGCGTGGCGGGGAGGTGACCCTGAGCAGGACAGTATGTCTTGTACTCTTGGTACCTTAGACATGAAGGCTGTCCTAGTAAGTCAAGCTAAATGTTAAAAGACAAAGTCCTACCTTTGCGTGATGTTCCCATCAACAGCATCCAATTACTCCGTATGAATTCTACTATTCACAAAGCTAGAGAAGGACATGGCGTCTAGAAAGATAAGTAACACCACTATTTTTAAAAAGTTAAAAAACGGCTGTAATCGAAGACTGAAAGCTACTAGGAGCGGGGACTTATATGGAAATAAGATCAACAATCCCTCTGAAGAATGACGGCAATGAATTATATAGCCATTAGAGAGGTAAACACATACAAGCCATAAACAAGATTCTATTTTTCAATCTTAATAACCAAGAAGTGATCACCGACCCAGTTCACAGAACAAAGAAGAATTGTTCCAAAATTGCAGCAGACGACCAACCTTTGTACCGGGGCGGAGTGGGGAGGGATGGTCAAGCGGGGGACCAGGAAGTAGCCCCCCCCCCTCTCCAAACGGAGAGAACAAACAGGAAGTCTTCGGCCAGGGGTCATTTTGACACTTCGCCTTGACCTTGGGAGAACGACCCGGGTCATTAGAGATATGGTACCTGATTGGTCAGTTGGATCCTCTGTGTCCGCGTAAATATGAACATATGTGTTCAGCCATTGGTCAGTTGGATCCTCTATGTCCGCGTAAATATGAACATATGTGTTCAGCCATTGGTCAGTTGGATCCTCTATGTCCGCGTAAATATGAACATATGTGTTCAGCCATTGGTCAGTTGGATCCTCTGTGTCCGCGTAAATATGAACATATGTGTTCAGCCATTGGTCAGTTGGATCCTCTATGTCCGCGTAAATATGTACATATGTGTTCAGCCATTGGTCAGTTGGATCCTCTATGTCCGCGTAAATATGAACATATGTGTTCAGCCATTGGTCAGTTGGATCCTCTGTGTCCGCGTAAATATGAACATATGTGTTCAGCCATTGGTCAGTTGGATCCTCTGTGTCCGCGTATATATGCACATATGTGTTCAGCCATTGGTCAGTTGGATCCTCTGTGTTCGCGGATATATGCACATATGTGTTCAGCCATTGGTCAGTTGGATCCTCTGTGTCCGCGGATATATGCACATATGTGTTCAGCCATTGGTCAGTTGGATCCTCTGTGTCCGCGTATATATGCACATATGTGTTCAGCCATTGGTCAGTTGGATCCTCTGTGTCCGCGGATATATGCACATATGTGTTCAGCCATTGGTCAGTTGGATACTCTGTGTCCGCGTATATATGCACATATGTGTTCAGCCATTGGTCAGTTGGATCCTCTGTGTCCGCGTATATATGTACATATGTGTTCAGCCATTGGTCAGTTGGATCCTCTGTGTCCGCGGATATATGCACATATGTGTTCAGCCATTGGTCAGTTGGATCCTCTGTGTCCGCGTATATATGCACATATGTGTTCAGCCATTGATCAGTTGGATCCTCTTTGTCCGCGTATATATGCACATATGTGTTCAGCCATTGATCAGTTGGATCCTCTGTGTCCGCGTATATATGCACATATGTGTTCAGCCATTGGTCAGTTGGATCCTCTGTGTCCGCGTATATATGCACATATGTGTTCAGCCATTGGTCAGTTGGATCCTCTGTGTCCGCGTAAATATGCACATTAAGAAGAATTGTGCGAATAAGATGTGGGTGACTAATCTCAGCGTCCTGGGGGCGGGTTTCTTCGTTTGGGATTTTGTTCTCCAGCTTTCGAGCCTAAACCTCCTTCCTTCTTCAGGAGAACAACAATATTCGATACAGGGGATTGCCTATCATGGAATATGGTTTCTTCCAGAAATAAAGGTTTGTTGCTGTTAAAGTCAAGGACTTTTGGTGATACTATATGGTGACATATTCTCCAATGTGATCGTTAGTCGAAGCTTATATAGTGACCTTTCGGTAGTTTTCTGGACCTCTTCTAGCCATCTCATTGCAGGTTTTCCTCTCTTCCTTCAATTTTTCCCAACATCAACGTCTTTTCTAAACCATTTCTTCTCATTATATGTCCTAAGTAGGTCAGTCTGAAAAACAGTATAGTATATACTGTAGTATAGTTAGAGGTTAGGTAAACCAAACTAACCTAAGTAAGTGGTGGGGTAGACGGATATACCCAAACAGGTAGTTACGTCATACGTTAGGTAACACAGATTTCCATGTTGCGCTACATTGGGAACAAAATAAGACGCCCCACCATTTCCCAACATCACCCACGGCAGAGCAGATTACACCTCGGCCAACAATGGGGAGCACATCCAACAATAGAGACACAATTAACAATGCTAATTGTAAGGTTAGGTCAAGTTTGGAGCAAAACAACAGAACGCTATAGAAACACAGTCATGAGAAAATCAACTCAATTATTCACACAGAACAACAGCTATCTTCAGTTTCTTTACCCTTGAGCTGAATTTTCTGTGACGCCTTGAGTTCTTTATTTCTACCTAATATCAGTCCTACCTTTCTCTTTCCGCTTATTCCACCCTTCAGAACTGTCTCCCTTATTCCATTTCCTCTTTATATAATGTCCCATATAAATTCTGATTGTCTTTTTCTGTGATGACCTTCAACAATTCCTCTCTCCCTATCTTAGCTGCAGGCGTATCAGGCCCCTCATCATCGAAGCCTTCAGTGTCCTCGAGAGACCCCCTGACTTGCGGACCTGGATTTTCGGGTCTGGCTTCGAAGATGACGACCAGGCCATCCTGGCGTCGGTCAAATCCATCATCTACCGGTACTTCGTACAGGTTGGGCTGACCGCCCGCTCATTGTCTGGGAAAGAAAGCTCACCTCACATCCCCCGCATGATCATCTGTATATTAGTTTATTTATTTCCATTTTTAATGTAAATTATTGACAAGAAGTCAATAGAATTTGTTTTAATTGTCAATTGTCTCCCAATCTCATCAACAGTTCCCCAATAAACTCCTTACCTATCAAACAACCAGGCCCACAAAGATAGAGTCAGGCTACCTCAGTAACAAATATCCAAAGCAACTAGACATTGAAGAAACATGCCACGTAATAATAAAACGTGGTTTTGTCCCTGACTTCCTCATATCTACTTCAAGATTATGTTTTCATACAACTCCAGATATGTAGAAATGTTTATCGCTTATTTGTGATTATCTATATTTCAAAAACTGCGTTATATAACCAGCTATTCAGAGCCTTGGGCAAAAATTCGTTATAAGCGGGATAGAGTTATAACACTATAATTCTCTAATTATTATTATTATTATAGTTTACGCTGAGAGAGAAAGGACAAAACACGAAAGCTTCTCATATTATTAAATATGAGAAGGAGGGCAAGGCCCGAAAGCTTCCAATATTTACATATTATCATAGTTTAGGCTGAGAAATGGCAATACACGAAAGCTTCCAATATTATTTAGTTTAAGCTGAGAAAGAGAGCAATGCACGAAAGCTTCTAATAAATTTACATATTATCATAGTTTAGGCTGAGAAAGGTCAATAGACGAAAAAGCTTCCAATATTATTATAGTTTAATCTGAGAAAGAGCGATACACGAAAGCTCCCAACATTTACATATTAATGATAATAAGGAGGATAATAGAAAGGGAAATACACGAAAGCTTCTAATATTATCATAGTTTAGGCTGAGAAAGAGAAAAACACGAAAGCTTCTAATATTATCATAGTTTAGGCTGAGAAAGGGCAATGTACGAAAGCTTCCAAGCAGTTCTTCGAACAATAATTTCTAAAGTAGAGACGGGGCTAAGCACCTGTTACGAATCCACCCTGAAAATCAATTCCCCACCCCCGCCGGCATAAAAGAGGGCGGACAAATAGAAAGGAAGTATAGAAAAGGCGGCGGCAATGACAGCCAATCACCAGAGGGGGAGTACAATAGAGTATTCCAAACTGGAGAACGGCAGAAAAGAGAACAATAAAAAAAGTATATTTCGGGATTTGAACACCACCCACATCTGCGAAGGTGTAATAGAGTTAGGAAGGTAGTTATTGGATCGAAAGTGCTAAAAATGGAACTTTCCTAATTACTTGGCTCTGGGCGAGAAAGTACTTTGTAGGCGGTCGGTAAAAATATACTTTGGAGCTTTCGCTGGCCACAATGTCTCATGTATGTTGCATATCTCCCAAAGAACACGTTACTTTCTTATATATTGATGGCGCGCGATAATGTCTTAGAATTGATTGGTCCTTGAAAGACTTATTTGTGAATTATTTGCAGAAGATCAATGCTCTCAAAGCAAGTAAATACAAATGTACTATCCTCAAAGCTTATATGCAAAATTTCCCTATTACCTTCACCTAGAATTTTACACTACAGTACCGGCTATATAAACAGAACAGTCTCCAATACAAGAGTAAAGCGGTCTGTTAGATTAAACTGGCGAAACCGCTGGTAGGGTTCACCATTGATGAGCCAGACCCTTTCAATATTTTTCCCATTCCAGTAAGTACCGTAGAGAATTGATTTAATTAGAGAAATAATAAATAAAAACTCTAAGTAAAAGAGTTTACTTACACCCAGATGGCGCGCGCTAATGCTTCAAAGTACACATTGCACAGGGCATGAATATCATGGTAGAGTGAAGGGTTGCGACAGTGTTTGCTGTAAGTACATCACATGTCACGCAGAAGCAGTTCCAAGTTGTCAGAGCCCTGTTTGGTTACATATTAGCTGGCGAAGTTGTGCAAGAGAATCGAGGGCTAATGAAATTATATTTACATATTTTACAAACACTATTTCAAAGCTAGCCTGTTGAACCCAGTTGCATAAAGCTAGAGTTTAGATCGTTACTCCTACACAGATGACACTTTATAAAGAGCAGAGTTTATAAATAAGGAAGAAAGGAACAAATGGAAGATCAATGAATTGAAGACAATGGCGGCTTCCCTAATTGTGCAACAATAGTACTGATGATGTTTCAACGACCTTCCCCTTTCCTCTATGTACACATCTACCATTGGAGTACGCCATTTTGTGCTGCGGTATAATACTCTCTCTACCAATGAGAACTACTGGGAGAGACTCCGGTTTTACTCGCGAGTATGCAAATTTATTTAATTGCAAATTAGCTTAACATATGCAAATAAGAGTGAGGGAGATTACGACGCTTTGAACAAAACGTTGACGTGAAGAAAGTGTTTCATGGAGAGTAACAGAATAATTAGGATATATAGTATTTAATACTTTGATAGAATATGCAACTATATTATTTGCATATCTCGAGAGCGGGAGAGTACCTATATATATATAACCTATGTGTATTATAATTATACTCTATATGTACATATATTTGTCATATAACTTTGTAAATTCGAATATCTTTCGCTCTCTCTTTTTCACTGCCCCCTTTGCTGTACAATACATTTCTCAGAACCTACTGTACACAAGACTGCGTTGATCGATATATATTTACATATATCCCCCCCAGGTAGTGATGTAAGAGGAACTGTCGGGTGTATCTACCCTAGAATAGATTTATACCTACAGTATCTACGGTGTTATTTAGGAGTCCTGGGAGCAAGATTTACTACACCGCCCAAGTAGACCTGCAGGAATTATGATAGTCACTTGTTTCTTTCTTCCTCCAGCGTTGTTGACACGACTACCCAAGTTTTTTTATTTATTGAATGGGAACAAGTCCGTCTTCACAGGCTGGAGAATGAGGCGAGTCTGGATATTTGTCCTCCCGTCACGGCTAAACTATGCAAATATGTAATAGATATGCAACTCAATATGTCAAACCACATCCGATTTTAAAGAGTAGCGTTGTTGTAGAGTTTCTAGAGAGTAAGAGAGTTGCACCGAAAGTTTATATTTTTCACATAAGGCATGTTTTATAATATACCCTAAATCTATATCTGTACAACGGTGGGGTATAACATGGCCGACAACTGACCGAACGGAATGAAGATACCACTTGCTGAAGACAAGGAGAATAGAAAATTCATAGAGACAAAACTTGAGGAAGTTATACCTTTTAGCATGTATGTCGGGATTCAGACAATAACTCTGAAAGATATTACAGTGACCTTTATTGAATACACGAGATAACCAAATGTGAACAGCCTCTGTTTCTTAAAAAAAAAAACACGAGCGACATCAAAAATATTAAACTTATTTTGTCCATGAGTGTATATTCGATACGTTCTTCATTTAAGACTAAACTACTTGACCAGAAATTATCTCTGTCTTAAATTCACTTTAGTATTATACCTTCATCATCATCATCACAAAATGTCATCACCTTATTTAAAGTCGTCGCCAAGTTTCACCAATTCCTGCCAGGCTCTGAGATGGTGATATGTGGTTCATATAATAATACTAGCCGAATGACCCGGGCAACGCCCGTGTTTTACCCGATTGAATGTTTTGATTCAAATACTATTTGTTACAATTATAAATTTGGCGCCTTTAATAAATGCATATATTAGTTAATAACTATAGCCTATGTGCTTTATCTGTCTATGTACTGTTGGCTTCCGTAGGCGTCTCATACTGGGAAAAGGAAAGAGAGGATTCCATTTAGTTATTAACTAATATATGCATTTATTTAAAGAGCGACCCGCTCCAAACCAATAGTTACAAAAACGAAAGAGCGAGTGGGGGAGGCATGATGGGGGGGGGGGGGGGGGGGCAAAGGTGGCGTGACCGTAGCCAACCAATAGGAGGGCGCCATTCAAAAAAAAAAAAGCAAACGGTGACAGAGGCCGATGAGGAATGACGCTCGTAACTGTATATAGAATTGAATTAATAAAAGTTAAATATAAATGTAGGCTATGTTATATGCAAATATATAGAGAGGCTATATATATGCAATATATTGGAAAACATTTTGTCATGAAAAAATAGAACAAAAGGAAAATTGTACTGGGATCAGGTGGATTTATAAGAAAAGGCATCTCATGGCTTGCGCCATATTTTAGTTTTTAACAGTACATCACATGTCTACACATGTGAAAAGAAGTTCAACTGGTGCCAAAGTTGGTTACTTTCACTCTCTGGTGAGGTTGGACTTTTGCAAGAATCGGGGGCTATTGGTAGCGGTTGATAACCAACAGACCTTTCGTCCACTGAGCCCCATATAAATACGGTAAATATGTAAATATCCCCAGATATGCAGTGCTATATGCAGCCTGCCGTAAACCACCCCACTCTATAAAACACACTTCCCTCCATAAACTACGCCTGCCAGCCTACTGATAACCCTGTCTTACCCTAAATTCTGTAAAAAAACGTCTTTCCTTTAGCATAGAAATTATATGATTTTTAGAAATTTGCCATATCGAGATATTTGACAAACTATGTACCAGATTCTTTATCAAACCTTTCGTAAGCTTTCGAACACCAGGCTCTTTCTCAGATGTCATCGCTACACCGTTAGGTTGCCGCTGTCGCTAGAGAAACTTTACAAATGTAAGCTTATACCGCCTTAGGCCCTCCGTTGTTGTTGTCGTGTCCATTGAAGAGCCTCAGATGTCTCCATACATCTCTATCACAGCAATGTCCACTATCTTGGATGTGTAAAGCTGCTGTTCTGGGTCTAAGTCAATTTTCTGCAAGGCTGCGGCCATTGCTGGGCATGAGAATATGTGGGTAGGTGTTAGTTCCACACCAGGACACCCTCCGTACATGGGCTATTAGCTTTCGATGACTTATAGAGAAACTTGGTGAATGAAATTAAACGGATCAACAAAAATTTTACCATTGTTGAAATAGCTAATTCTTCCAAGATTTTATTTCTCCCGGTTTAGATATATCCTTGAATTTCTCTATTGCACATATATTACACTCATGGACAAAACTTGAGGATGTTTCATATTTTGATGTCATCCTTTATCTATTTTCTTTTAAGGAGACAGAGGCAATTTTGTTCATACTTTGGCTATCTCGTATGTCTTCAATAAAGGTCACTGTGATATCTTTCAGAGTTATTGTCTCAATCCTAATAAACATGATAAAATGTACAATTTCCTCAAGTTCTGTCCATGAGTGTAAGCGAGACATTTTACATATTCTACCGTACCCATGTTAGGCTTAGTATCATCAGCGAAAAGAGCAAGTAACCTCCCGGTAAGTTTGAAGGACATTCTAATTCAAGATTTCCCAACAACCACTTAGTTTCTTGTAGCTTATCTTTATTCTCAGACTGTTAAAGAACATCAGGCTCGAAAGCTAGCGATATATGTAAATAAAGAAGAACACGAGTATTGCCATACCGGGGGATCGACAGGATGTAATTGACGTGTTGCCACGCGCGGCGGTGAAAGAAAAGCCTTAAGCCTAACAACCGCAGCAGATGGCGTGTGGGGGGGAGGAGCTGCGTGATCCAGCTGTCTTCTGATGCTTTAACTGTAAGAATTGGGCGTCTGCCTTCCACCTGCCTGGACAACCTTCTGCTGTTGTCTGATGGTGGTGGTTGCTATTTCGTCTGGAAATACTTGAACAGAAGACTCAATTTACGACCATTAACCAAATAACGATCAAAAATCGTGAAAAGTATCGTTAAAAATAGGAATTCCTCGGCGTGGAACTGAGGAGTGTTCAAGAAGACCCTCTCCTTGTCTGGAGGAGAACTCTCTCAAGGTGGGGAAACCTTCCTTGCTGAAGAAATTTGTACACATACAACATTTTATCTACCCTTTATTTACTATTTTATTATGTAACCTTTGTAACAATTGATTCGAAGAATTAAAAAAAAAAAAATGTTTAAATTGTCAAAAATATCGTGAAACTCTCATCCAGTTTTCAATTAGCAAAGATTTCAAAAACCATTTTCATAAGGATCACCAATCTATGTTTTCGATATCCTTGGAAAATCTTCTAAAGAAATCTGTTTGGTGTCACCATATGAAGTTGTATCGGCAATAAAGAGGATTTGAAAGGCAACAATCCGGATAGCTGGCGGTATTTGTAGGTAGTTCCACAGGAAACTGCTGTGTTCACCAAATCTCTCAACACAGGACAATCCACTACACTATGGAATCAGAGCAGTTGGAAGATAGTAGGAGATACAACAGTGTTCCAGTGAAGACATCGAAGTACAGGAACCCCAAAATATCTACATCTCGTGCTATACACAACTGCCGAGTTTAATATAAGAAAAGTGTTATAAAATTGTACAAAGATGTTTTAAAACACATATCGAAATTACGTTCCTTACATTTGTAACTGCAAAGTCGAACTGCTTTTCACATGTCTATACATGTGGTAAACTTAACAGTAAAAGCAATCGCTTTCTTCTACCCACCATGATTATCATGGACTGTACCACGTGTACTAGGAATAAGCAAAAAAAAAAAACGTTCCTTTATTAAAATATTTTTTGCGAGTTTTCAGGCTTTCGCTCTTTAACAGACAAAATATTACGAGTGAACGTGAGAACTACACTCATGGACAAAACTTAAGGAAGTTGTACCTTTTAACATATATATCGGGATTCAGATAATAACTCTGAAATATATTACAGTGACCTTTATTGATGACATACGAGATAACTAAGTAGGAACAGCCTCTGTCTTCTTAAAAAAAATAAATAAATAAATAGACGACCGGCGACATCAAAGACTTACCACTTCCTTATGTTTTTTTTTTTTTTTCATGAGTGTATGTACTAAGACAATGATAACCTACTAAAAAATCGATTTGAGGACACATTGAAGATTAAAAAATAAGAGGAAGTACTACATTGGTGATAGACCAAATGAAAAGAGAAACCAAGATGTCTCCTGTTGTCAACTGTGGGTCTTGGAGGAGTCTGTCTGATATAGGAGACACCAGTCTCTTTCAGTGTTATAATAAAACAAATAAAGATTTAACATTTATATCGGCCAACTGAATGTAAGAGAGTTTATTCAGGGCTACCTATTCCAAATATACATACTTTAAAAATAAAACCAAAAGACAGAGAAAATATATAGCAGACGAAAAATACAAGGTACTCAATACATAAATTGTTTTATAATTAATTACTATTCTAATGATATTTAATTGAAAGCTTCAATATCATATTTAAATCCTTCTTTAATTGTCGACTCCAATATGCAAAATGGACGTCCCTGCAGGCAAGTGGCCTTTGTTCGTCTGCCAAGGGGAAAAAAAAAGAGAGGGGGATTTAAAAAAAAGTGACCAGACGAAACTATTAAATTCAAATGACGTCGCGCCGAAAGGTAAAAAAAAAAAGTCCATCACCCACAGAGGATAAAAATACATTTAAAATGATCTGATTCATTGATCTAATGTCGGCCATTTTGTTGTCGCCTGACTTAAAAACCAAAGTAGACAACAATATGCAACTTTTTAAACTATTATTTTTTATAAGTTCGTCTTCAGTATAATTAAAATTCAAACAATATGGTGATTACACATCTCATGATTCAGAGGGAAAAAACGTTTTATTGTTTTTTATTTTGTTTTTTGCTGTTTTTTTTTCGTATTGTAAATGTTTTAATGCTATTTAAAATGTGCGAAGGCTCCACTTTTTTTTTCCTCATAGGTATATAGATTATGCAAATATAGATTTAATTCCTAGTCACACAATATACTATTCAGTAATGTATTTTTTTACTCTCTTTTATTGATTTTGAAAACTTTATCCGTTTAAATTAGGGGGTGTAGAATACTATAACTTTACCGCCAATATGTAAATAGGTTCACTATTGCATTTCCAATTGTTGTGATGCAGAAGACAAAACAAATAGATTGAAAAATCCCTATAAAAATCAGCAAAAAATAAACAAATATAAATTAGAAGGAGAAAAAACATTATTTCAACGACTTTCTTGTCTTTATAAAGCCAAGTTCTAAGCGTGTTAAAATACGAATGCCCCCATTCTACGAACATATCTAGAACGACATTCAGAATATTTATGATTATCTTTAGAACACGGGGGAAAAGATCATTGTTATCACACACTATCAACAATAATAGTTTTATCTCGAAGTCAAACCTTCCTCTAAATATTTGCATAGTTGAAACCACAAGATAACACAAGAATACACCACAAGTAAATACTTGCAAAATCACGTATTTACATAATTTCTATTTATAATATTAAGGAGCCTTCATCAGTACACAAGTGTAAACCTAATTAGAATATATATTTTTAAGGGCGACAGTGGATTGACGGCCGAAACGTCGATATAAAGATAACAAAGGCTGAAATGATTCTTATTAATAATATTTACATATTGTCACCAGTCATCACTAAGTAAGAACCCTCAACCATATAATGTAAACTAACGAAACTGCTGGTAGTGTTTCCAGCTGATGAGCCAGCCCCTCTCAACTTCTACTGCCCTTATTGTGATGAAGAAATATTGGGAGGGCTTGGCTCATCAGTGGAGAACCCTCCAAGCGGTTTCGTCAATTTAATCTACCAGACCGCTTCTTAGAGCTCTAATACTGTATTGGACGATTCTGCTTATATATGTTACAGGGAAGGGTGGAATCTCAGAAATGGTATTTAAGCAAACTATGAACATTAGCAACTCCGCCTTTGCCGGTCCCAAGCCCGGATGAAAAAGGAGGAGGGGGAGCAGTAACAAGCTCGCTAAAAAACCTGGGCTCAGCTGGCCCGGCTGATAGTACCCTGTAAGGGATCCAGGGATACAGGATGAGCAGCGTTTGTACTCCATGTTCGGCTGCATATGGCGTCTGTTCCTCATGTCAGAGGCGGCCATTTATTTTGTAGCTAAGTCGGCCTGCCACTGAGTAGTTCTCCCAGTCTTAATGACAAAGGCAGACGCATTCTACTTTACCCAATCATGATGGTTGTCAACTTTACAAGCTTGATACCTTAGTGTGATTGAGTGGAGATAAGAAAGAAGAAGATGAACATAAACATTTAGGACAGTAGAATTACATATAAATATTTGCATCGAGCAATGCTCTTCCGCCAACAATAAGAATAATATTTTTTTCATCACAGTAAGATGGTAGAAGTTTTTACGTGTAAAAGAAACATTCGATTTTTAATACTTTCATGTAGAGATGGCGTCTTATATATGGAGAATTAAATATGGGGAAAAGTCCAAATTGCTAAAGACATCCCCAACTAATGATGCAAACAAAGAGGCTGTCACAAAGGCAATAATACCAGCCAATCAGGTAAACCCGGAAGCGGATGTGACCAAAAGAAAAAGTTTCAGAAGATAAGATGGAATGGACAACGTATCGTCTGCTAGGCCATCAATTTATCCAGGGTGGTCGGTCGTTTACTTGCGATAACAAATAAAAACAATTTTGTTTAAGGAAAGGATTTTTATTGAGCTTTCCTCGTTTTCACAGATTCATTAAGCTTTCTCATTAAGTTCTAGTCAAACGATGCTTTGACTAATCTTCTGTTTTTTTTTTTTTTTTATAAATTGTTTTTTTATTATTTCCTTATTTTTTGGTTTTTGTTCTGGCTAATGAATTTTTCAAGATGACTTGAACTTATCTTTATATAATACCATACAAAATTACTAGTTTTTTTATCATCTAAAAAAAATAAATATATTTGATGGTTTTATGCAAATAGAATCTTTATGCAACAATAACCTTGTTACCAAACCATCAGATATTATCTGAGTACCTTGAAAAAATGATAAGTTGAACACTTGTTAACTATAAACACAAAACCTTTAATGGCATTAAACAAAACTAAATTACACGAGTGTAAAAAGATGTCTCTCACGATGGGACAAAAAGACAGGAAGTGTGACCTTTAAATGTGATCGTGTCACAAAAAAACAGCCCTATATGATAACGACATAGAAGTAGACATGAGTGAATCCTATATATTTTTTATCTCTTTTTTTTATTTAAATCCCAAAATGGTCCACTACTCTGTACATGTCCTACTATTTCATCCGTTCCTGTATGGTTTGCGCCATCTATCGGAATAAATATTAATTCATGAAATAACTGAAGAAGGACATATGTTCGTAAGCTTCTATAATTCCTTTTAATTGAAAAAAAAAATAAAAAGCTGCGGTGTTATACGTTTTATCTCCCCCCGTCCTTTTTTTTTTTTTTTTTGGTTAAATATCAACAACTAAACGTTGATTTAGTTTCTATTCCAGACTAATAACACAGGTCTACAAAAAAAACTTTTTTTTTTGCACAAGAGAACCTGATGGTGTTTCTAGTGTAACTTTTCATGCTGGACTCAAAAATCTAATCAGAAATTTCCCATCACCCATGGTTTTTGCCTGACGATCTTTTTTTAGTATTGGGATAAATACATGCATCCAACATGAAAGAGACTTACGAAAACATGAAACTGCTTTTGAAAAAGATAGAATATGAAAGATACGGTTGGAAAATATGCAGCGATTTGAAAGTCGTTGCTCTCTTGCGTGGATTACAGCTTGGATATACAAAATTTTGTTGTTTTCTGTGTGAGTGGGATAGCAGAGATAGGGAAAGGCATTACATTAAAAAAATCTGGCCAAACCGTAAAATCTTTACTCCAGGATATAAAAATATTGCAAATCTACCCCTGATCGATTCAGAAAATATTTACTTACCACCATTACATATTAAACTGGGATTAATGAAGAACTTTGTCAAGGCAATGGATCGAAATGCCAGTGGATTTGCCTACCTAAAACAAAAATTTTCTAGTATAAGTGAAGCAAGATTAAAGAAGGCATTTTCGTTGGACCTCAGATTCGAGAATTGCAGCAGGATGGAAATTTTGAAAATAGTTTGAATGAAGTTGAAGCAGCAGCATGGAATTCCTTTAGAAACGTTTGCAAAAACTTCTTAGGAAGTGTCAAGGTTGAAAATTACCGAGACATAGTTAATGATCTGTTGCTTTCTTACAAGGCACTGGGATGTAACATGTCCCTCAAGATCCATTTCCTGCATTCACATCTAGATTTCTTTCCAGACAATCTTGGCGCAGTTAGCGATGAGCATGGTGAGAGGTTTCATCAAGCTATATCAAGCATGGAGAAGCGGTACCAAGGTAAATGGAGTCCCGCTATGCTTGCCGACGACTGCTGGGCACTCAAGAGGGATCTACCACAAGCAACGTATAGAAGAAAATCCACTGTCAACGCTTTTCAATAATAAATATGTTTCGTTCATATATGCCTATATATTAACAATATTTCCAAATTCAAGTAGGTGTATCTCAGAAATATTGTGTAATAGAAAAAAACTAATGGTATATTTGGATTCAGGACATGTAGATAAGATGCTATTTCTTTGTGGACAAAGAAAAATATTTTTTAAATAAACCAGTTACGTGACATTGTTTGCAATTTTTAGTGTATTTATCCCAATACTAAAAAAAGACCGTCACGCAAAAACCATAGGTGATGGGAAATTTCTGATTAGATTTTTGAGTTCAGCATGAAAAGTTACACTAGAAACATAATCAGGTTCTCTTGTGCAAAAATCTTGTTGACCAGTGTAATCATTATCAACAATTAGATTTATTCTGATAGATGGCGCTTTTTAAAATTTAGAATCAAATTTTCAACTTTCGTTTGTTTCTTCTATGCAATTTTGACAAGTCAATTTTCAAAGATGAATACATCGTCGCCTGGGAAAAAGGAAAAATTTTCTGAAAGGTAAAAAGTAAACAAAAGCTTTCGACCTCCATCAAACATAGAAGGAAAACTTTCCCATGGATAATGGCCATAAGATTAAGCACCGGCGTAACAAACGAAAGATTCATCATAATTCCTAACAGCGTTATTTATCTCTGCCTTACTTACATACTGGCTGGAGGGGGTATGGAAATATGGTGTTGTTGACAAATTAGGCGGGTGTCCTCCAACAACTGCGACATCTGGTACCTCGCTATTACGGTCTTCTTGGCTTCTGTTTTAACCCGAGTGTTGGCCGGGAGTATAGTTCGGCATGTCTTTATGCAAATTAAGAAAACGGACCATTGAGCAGATTCAAACTTGGTGAGTAATCTTTCTACCGATAGAAGTTAATAGAAAAAAAATCTATAAGTTCCCAGGACACACAGAAGAAAGTGTATGGTTGAAATGGCCAAAACTAGAAGACGGATGGGTCGTATCCCCCCAAGGCTCTTTGAAGAAATGGTGGAGAAGAAAATGCAAGGAGAAAGTCAACATGGAAGAGAATGACTTATTTACATAGACTTGCAACTACTAGAATATTCTTATCATCATCCTGTAAGCACCATCATCGGAGCCTTATCATCATCATGAACCACAGTCATCTTTGATACAAAGTTCAGCCGTTTTATGGAAAAACCATTTCATCCTGTTCTACCAAAGTCTCTTCGTTATTGTACAGCTCCTTTCTACGACATTATCAAACCTTCATAGGCCCGTCTCCCATCATTCTTTAATTCCTACAATAGGGTAAACGCTTGTTCGGCGGTACAACTACTACAATAGGAAGGATACAGAGAAGATTAGCATGGTCCCTGTGATACCAGTTCGGCGGTACAACTACTACAATAGGAAGGATACAGAGAAGATTAGCATGGTCCCTGTGATACCAGTTCGGCGGTACAACTACTACAATAGGAAGGATACAGAGAAGATTAGCATGGTCCCTGTGATACCAGTTCGGCGGTACAACTACTACAATAGGAAGGATACAGAGAAGATTAGCATGGTCCCTGTGATACCAGTTCGGCGGTACAACTACAACAATAGGAAGGATACAGAGAAGATTAGCATGGTCCCTGTGATACCAGTTCGGCGGTACAACTACTACAATAGGAAGGATACAGAGAAGATTAGCATGGTCCCTGTGATACCAGTTCGGCGGTACAACTACTACAATAGGAAGGATACAGAGAAGATTAGCATGGTCCCTGTGATACCAGTTCGGCGGTACAACTACTACAATAGGAAGGATACAGAGAAGATTAGCATGGTCCCTGTGATACCAGTTCGGCGGTACAACTACTACAATAGGAAGGATACAGAGAAGATTAGCATGGTCCCTGTGATACCAGTTCGGCGGTACAACTACTACAATAGGAAGGATACAGAGAAGATTAGCATGGCCCCTGTGATACCAGTTCGGCGGTACAACTACTACAATAGGAAGGATACAGAGAAGATTAGCATGGCCCCTGTGATACCAGTTCGGCGGTACAACTACTACAATAGGAAGGATACAGAGAAGATTAGCATGGCCCCTGTGATACCAGTTCGGCGTTACAAATACTACAATAGGAAGGATACAGAGAAGATTAGCATGGTCCCTGTGATACCAGTTCGGCGGTACAACTACTACAATAGGAAGGATACAGAGAAGATTAGCATGGTCCCTGTGATATCAGTTCGGCGGTACAACTACTACAATAGGAACGATACAGAGAAAATTAGCATGGCCCCTGTGATACCAGTTCGGCGGTACAACTACTACAATAGGAAGGAT
The DNA here is from genome assembly GCA_030710605.1 of Cordylochernes scorpioides. Taxonomy (NCBI): domain Eukaryota; kingdom Metazoa; phylum Arthropoda; class Arachnida; order Pseudoscorpiones; family Chernetidae; genus Cordylochernes; species Cordylochernes scorpioides. Next base: position 960,416 of record CP092878.1, on the reverse strand, counting down.
ACAGAGAAAATTAGCATGGCCCCTGTGATACCAGTTCGGCGGTACAACTACTACAATAGGAAGGATACAGAGAAAATTAGCATGGCCCCTGTGATACCAGTTCGGCGGTACAACTACTACAATAGGAAGGATACAGAGAAGATTAGCATGGTCCCTGTGATACCAGTTCGGCGGTACAACTACTACAATAGGAAGGATACAGAGAAAATTAGCATGGCCCCTGTGATACCAGTTCGGCGGTACAACTACTACAATAGGAAGGATACAGAGAAAATTAGCATGGCCCCTGTGATACCAGTTCGGCGGTACAACTACTACAATAGGAAGGATACAGAGAAAATTAGCATGGCCCCTGTGATACCAGTTCGGCGGTACAACTACTACAATAGGAAGGATACAGAGAAGATTAGCATGGCCCCTGTGCAAGGATGACATGCAAAATCGTGAAGCGTTCCATTATGGTCAATAGACGAGGTCCCGATGATACTCTTGCTTGTCTTGCAAACTTCCATTTCTTTTGGATTCTTACATCATTTAGAAAAGCTAGCTATAGTTATGATCAACAAAGAAACTGAAGCCGCCAAACAACCGCGATTACGCCAACCTTGCTAAAAAGATCTCTGTGTACGACCAATTATTTTATCCCCACACACAGGAAGCACAGTTGTGCTCTGGGCGGATTCTAAAATTAGACATCAGGGGACCATGTGCCGCACTTGTTCGGTCGACCGTTTTAAGTGGGTTCCCCCACCCCCAAGAGGAGGGGGCGTTTTTATTTTTAATTCCCGTATTGTCGGGGGAGCACACAGGATGTGGTTGTCATGGCGACGTACACATCTGTCGCCAGCGGTGTCGCATTTCACGGGGCACATGTCGCGCTACGCACGCGTGTGCACAATGAGATAAAGGTTAGGAGAGCCAATATGCAAAATTGTTGTAGCAGTCTCGTCCAATAAATGGTGTAGGTTCACCCATCTGTGGGTGATGACATCGATGCTGGTTGTCCACGCCTGTTCTAATGTTCTTTTCATATTTGCATAGCCAAGACTTCCAGCCTGCACCAGTATGTAAATAGGTTATGATCCTTATATTTTCCTTGAGAATTCTTCTCTATCACATCGTGTTAGAGATATCCTAAAAGTAGCAGGAATCCATCTTAATCATTTCTATCATTCTTATTTCTTCTTACAAGACCGCTCCTTTTCCAGAATGTTGTCAAGAACTCCCACAATACACCATATGCAGGACCAAAGAGACCTCACCAGACTACCTCTTGGAATGTATGGAAGCCTCAAGACATTACTTATACTCCAACCCTACCAAGATTGTGAATATGATCTATGGATTTCGTCTCCATGACCATGTATAATTATACAATGGGATATTTTTTTTTTATTGTTCTTCTTTAACTGACCTTAGACTAGACATTTCTCTACATTTTATTTCCTCTATCTTGCCGACTAACCATTTTATTCTGTGAGAGCACCACATCTTGAAAGCCTCTAAGTTTTGAATCTTGGTTTGTCAGTGACCATGTTTGAACCATATTGTCCATAGGGGAAACTGTTTGAAACTATCTCTCATATGGAAGACATATTAATTCCGAGGTACAAAATAGGCTTATACACTAAGGGATAAAAGAAAGCATTAAATGAGTTGAATATATAACAGAGTTTGGGGGGCTTAAATTCACTTCTTATGGCGTATGTACAGCGTATGGTGTAGTAATTTCATCATGCCAAATTTCATGATAAACCACCAGTTCCTTCTGGGTATTACACATTTTCCATCTCCACTAGTTTGGAGCCTAATACAATTTAAGGTGGTCTGGTAGATAAAACTGGCGAAACCGCTGGGTGGGTTCACTACTGATGAGCCAGGCCCTACCAATATTTTTTCATCGCATATATATCGCTCAATTGTTTATATTCTCACGTACAGATAGCGTGCTCAGCGAGCAAATATGCAACTTGAGTTCCCCCATCCTGTTAATTACACAACAGCGATACATATTTACATACTGGGCTGTTTAACCGCAGCATTGGGTTAATGGCAACACTCCCAGATTATCTGTGGCGATTTGCGCCGAAAATTCCTCTGTTAATTATCCCCTAATTCTATATGTGCGGGGACTTCTGGGAAGATCGGGGGGAGAGATACAATTGAAGAAGGGAGCAGCCTCGAAAGCTGCTGATAAACTGGAAACGTGGCGGTAATTGAGTGGGGAAATTAGAGGTTAGGGCGGCCATACCGCGCAGCTGTAAATTACCTTTATAAAATATTAACGCATATTTTATTCGGAAACGTTTCGCTCTTTTTTATTTGAGCTTTTCTATAGTTTTAATTTACATAGTTTTTTTGTTTCTTTTTTTGTAAAACCCCATCAATTATAGATCCAAGAAAGTGTAGTGTTAAAAAAAAAACGAAGCCAAAATGAATAATACCTCACTATTACCTCCATAAATTTGCATATGAGCTCAAATTTTACATATATGTTCAAATTTAGATAATGAATCACTTAAATAATTAGAAAGATGCTGTAGGTATGTATATTACAATGAAAACAAATATAAAATTACATGTATAAATCAACAATGATAATAATAAGAAGAAAAACCAACAACAAAATTGGGAAGAATCTTATTTACGCGACCATATTTACATAACGGCTTAGAATAGAGACAAAGAATACGACACGAAAGCTTTCTTATAATAATTCCAATAAATAAGAGTAAAATTCAGCTGAGAGACCTCTCGGAACGACCACATTTATAAAATCCGTTCTGACCTGAACTGACACCTCCAATGAGAGACCCACCTCTAGAAGAGACCAGGAGTGTATTTATCATGAAAATAGATTGGCCAATATTATGAAATAAACCATAATCATTTGATATTTATTCCCGCTAGGTGGCGCTCTGTCATCTAAAAATGCTCATTTGAGAGTCAGGATATGTAATTTCTGTCTTCAGACTATATATATTTATATAGGAGGACGGTCCACCAAGGGAATGTATATTTACATATTTACAAATGTATTTTGCATAACTCCGGTCACTATGACGGGCTCAGTGGGTCCCCCCGTGGAGCGCGGTTAGACAAAGAGCTCTTTGAGGGAGGGAAGGCGACGCCTCTTTAAAACCCCCAAGTTCTTTAATTCAATTAAAGGGTGGGTCCATTCTCTCTCTCTCTCTTTTTTAGAACGTTGCTCTTTTTAAAGGCTGATGGGTGACGTCACTAATTACCGCCACTTACAGTAACTCCACCGACCATCTCAAATTCCACCAATATCACCTCTCACTTTTTTACATAAATATGAATATTATAACACCTAATGGGTTATTTTATTCCTGACGTTTTTGTCGAAACGTTGAGAAAACCTTTTCTAGCTGAAATGTATCTTAATTGAAAGAACTATGATTGCTGGCCACAAGAGCACCCTCTATCTTCAAGATTTAAATATTATATTTACATATTGTATATATTATTTACTGAGTTTGAATACAAAAACCTTCTCTACAAAATCTCGACAAAAATGCATATATAATGTACACTCATGGACAAAACTTAAGGAAGTTGCACCTTTCAGCATGTATATCGAGATTCAGACAATAACTCTGAAAGATATTACAGTGACCTTTATTGAAGACACACGGGATAACCAAGTATGTATACACTCATGGACAAAACTTAAGTAAGTTGCACCTTTTAACATGTATATCGGGATTCAGACAATAACTCTAAAAGATATTACAGTGACCTTTATTGAAGACACACGGGATAACCAAGTATGTATACACTCATGGACAAAACTTAAGGAAATTGTACCTTTCAGCATGTATATCGGGATTCAGACAATATCTCTGAAAGATATTACAGTGACCTTTATTGAAGACACACGGGATAACCAAGTATGTATACACTCATGGACAAAACTTAAGGAAGTTGTACCTTTCAGCATGTATATCGGGATTCAGACAATATCTCTGAAAGATATTACAGTGACCTTTATTGAAGACACACGGGATAACCAAGTATGTATACACTCATGGACAAAACTTAAGGAAGTTGTACCTTTTAGCATTGTAAAGGGATTCAGACAATAACTCTAAAAGATATTACAGTGACCTATATTGAAGACACACGAGATAACCAAGTTTGAACAAAATTGCTTCTGTCTGCTTAAAAAAAAAAAAAGGACAACCGGCGACATCAAAGACTTTCCACTTCCTCTCAAGTTGTGTCTATGAGGGTAAATAAAGTGTTTGTCCCACAAACACACACCAAATTTGACCAATCAGGACAGTCTAGCAGTGCCTGTGATAAAAAGTGTGTCTTACCTACAGGTACTGACAGTCACACGTGTCCAGAGACAAACAAACTGGTTACCCGCGCTTTGACGTCAAAATGTCATCACACCAGGATAATATGCAAACTTTCCCGGATGGCGTTTTTATACGACAAATTGTCCGGCCGTTTTATAAACGACATTACCCTGTAGACGACCGCCTACATAAGACGTGTATGGTGAGGACTAGATTATTCAAGTATTCGCCATTTACAACAACAACAAAAAGCCTTTATTCAGGGTCACTGACCATATACAGGATTCACCAGAGGTATGCATAAGAACAAAGCAGTGAGACAAAGGAAATAGCGATATATACAGGAGAAAAGGAAAAAAAAAAAAAAAACAAGAAAGAGAAAGAGAGTATTCGCCATTTATAATAACTTAAATTAAGATTATATAAAGAGCGTACTGGACCTGTAAAGAAAAAAAAACAATATTTCGAGAGATTGCTCCCTCTTTATCAATTTATTGCACAGTGATAAAGAGGGATCAATCTCTCGAAATATTTTGAAAAAATTGTTTTTTTTTTCGCCGGTTCAAAATCACATTATTAGGTACCGCTCAACAAGAGCAACCTATTTCATGATAATTGAAACAGTGAATAATATGTGAAGGTTATTCACATATTAAACAAAATTTTAACGCGGGATTCAATCCCGGTTCATGACTGTCGGGAATCGAGGGTGTTACCCACTCGTCCACCGACTTTTTTTTTTTCTTTATTTATTTATTTATTATTATTATTATTATTATTATTATTATTTATTTTTTTTTTTTTTTACAGATTCAGGTACGCCCTTTATATAATCTTAATTGATGGATCGCCTTTTGACTTAAATAACTTAAATGTTTATGAGTCGTGTGTTAAACATAAGACATTAACTCGCCATTCTAAGAAAGCTTGCCTTCTAACTAAGTAATAAATCAGAGTGAAGATCTCACTTGTTTGGCAAGATGATCACTACGGTGTGAAAGGAACGGCCAAGTTAGTCGTCTGTGCATACATCTCTCTCTAGAACTATTCCTGATTGTCGTATTCACCACCAGCTCCAACTCGAAGTCAAAAGAATGCGTGTCCAAAACAAGTCGTTTCCTATTAAGACCATCCAAACGGGTCGTTTCACGTTTAGACTTCGTCCAAAAAGGCCGTTTCACGTTTAGACTTCGTCCAAAAAGGCCGTTTCACGTTTAGACTTCGTCCAAAAGGCCGTTTCACGTTTAGACTTCGTCCAAAAAGGCCGTTTCACGTTTAGACTTCGTCCAAAAAGGCCGTTTCACGTTTAGACTTCGGCCAAAAAGGCCGTTTCACGTTTAGACCTCGGCCAAAAAGGACGTTTCACGTTTAGACTTCGTCCAAAAAGGCCGTTTCACGTTTAGACTTCGGCCAAAAAGGACGTTTCACGTTTAGACTTCGTCCAAAAAGGACGTTTCACGTTTAGACTTCGTCCAAAAAGGCCGTTTCACGTTTAGACTTCGTCCAAACAGGTCGTTTCACGTTTAGACTTCGTCCAAAAAGGCCGTTTCACGTTTAGACTTCGTCCAAAAAGGACGTTTCACGTTTAGACTTCGTCCAAAAAGGCCGTTTCACGTTTAGACTTCGGACAAACAGGCCGTTTCACGTTTAGACTTCGGACAAACAGGCCGTTTCACGTTTAGACTTCGGACAAACAGGCCGTTTCACGTTTAGACTTCGGACAAACAGGCTGTTTCACGTTTAGACTTCGGACAAACAGGCCGTTTCACGTTTAGACTTCGTCCAAACAGGCCGTTTCACGTTTAGACTTCGTCCAAACAGGCCGTTTCACGTTTAGACTTCGCCCAAAAAGGCCGTTTCACGTTTAGACTTCGGACAAACAGGCCGTTTCACGTTTAAATTCTGCCTAAATAAGTCGTTAATTTTTATACTTCGTCCAAACAGGTCGTTTCACGTCTAGACTTCGGTCAAACAGGTCGATTTACATTTATACTTCCACCAAACATGTTTAGACTTCGGCTAAAGCATGCAGAGAGGTTGTAATGGCTGTATTAGCGTGATAAAAGAAGAAAACTGTAAATAAACGCTACAGAATCGCTGGGTGACACATTGGAATGCGACATGTCGCCGCCGGTGAAGAATGCTACAGGAAGTCTTGACGTTTCCGCTACTATAGAATATGCAAATTTATTTACTTTATTTTTTCTTATCTCAAGGAGGAGACTCCTTAATCCTCTTCCCCGCGGAAATAGTACGGAGCGGGAGATTAATCTTCAGAGATTTCGGTAGGTAGGTAGGCATTTAGGAAAGTTTCTGTTGGGGTTTTTTCTAACGGGATTAGCAGTTGAAGGGATTTGTCACGTTAATAGAATGCCTTTTTAATTAGATTAGGCTTAAAATGCGCTTAATCTTCCATTATTCTTTGAAAAGACGCATACACAACACCTGACACTAGAATTCTATGAGTGGGAAAAATGTACGTCCTTAATTCATTGACCGTTATTTTAAAACATTTTGACCGTGTGTCTCCGAAGAGTCAGTATAGTGTGCAGTCAAAATTTACCCTTTATTTTATTAAATATCTGTGGATACAATTTGGTGTAAGGGCCTACAACATGTACTGTAGGTGCTGCAGTAATATCTTGTTTGGTTTAATACAATGAGATGGGGATTTTAAGCCATTTCTTACTACACATAGACTTTACTGTAGGAGTCTCAAAATTCCAAAAAGGTAAGCTATGCTATTATGCATTTGAAACACGGTATTGTTTACATATTTGGCTATAAATTTTGAGCCTTTTAACTTTTTGGTTTGTATATATAATCGTAAATATGCAACAATTATATATACATATGTCAGAATAAGTTTCTTAGTTCAGGTCTGTTATCTCTTTACTTCTTTAACGAGGTATTCACAGAAATGTTATGTAGGATCCAGGGATGTTCTCCATAGAATATGTATATAGGTAACTATGTAAATATGTAGGGTATGGACTCACCATAGATTGGAAGTAGAACTGGTCGAAGCGTGTCTCCTGTTCCCGGATGGCGGAAGAGTTCTTGGCGACAGCTCTGTATCCCCGTAGTGCTTGTTTCCCGCTGCAGTCTATCCACTCGAGGATCTGTACACCGACGTTACATATTTACCACAGCCACTATGTAAATATATGTTTCATGTTAGGATAGCCTGCATCACGCTGACGAGGGCCAATAGCTTGAAACTTGGTTGGCTTTTCATGATCTATCAAGAAATGATATTTGGCCAAAATATTCAATAATTAAACATAAAGAATTAGTTGATATTTAAGTATATGTAGATATACTCTTGTACAGGATGCAAATATCTACACTAGTGGAAATAGAAAATGTCACACCCAAATAGAGTTGAAGAAACATGGAGAAATTTGTATTCAAAATGTCTATAAAATAGTGAATTATTCTCAATTTTAATAATTTAGTCTAAGCAATAGGCTGTACATTCATGCTAAGTTTCACGACAGAGACATCCTCCGTACCATCAAAACCCAATACCTACAGAATGGAAATCTAATGCTGCACATGACTGGTACAGAGCAGGGTGAACAATTCTGTCCTCCCAAGAGAACAACAATCTTTGATTTCCAGACTTAAGTCTGGTCATCTACGGACAATGACTTTCCAGAATGGTTGCAAGGTTTTCCCACTATGTACTAAGTGTCAACCTGCAACCCCAAGACACATTATTGACTGTATTGACTTATCCATTGATGAGCTCTACTCTTCCCCGGCAGATACCATCAACAAGCTTGATACCCTGATATGATTGAGTGGAGATAAGAAAGAAGAAGATGCTAAGTTTACGAATAATTCACCAGTTTCTTCTGGGTTTCTATTTCCATTCGTGTATTTATAAACTGAATAAGTGGATGTAAGGAGGTGACCCTATGTAACTATATATTGACTGAGGTAAATCAACACCTTATATACATATTCTCTGAAGAGATATACAGCAAAGTTATATGGGAAATATGTAAATATAATAAATATCTTGATAGAATAGTATATGTACATATGTTATAGGTATTCTCCTGCCCTCCTTTTTATACATTCCTGTAAGTTATGGGAGAGGGTACACTGGAGTGTCTGAACAACAAAGAGAAAATATGAAAATACAGATCCTTTATTTACCGTTTTTGACTGAATGAAGTCTTTATCATTGGTTATTTCTATCATTTCGTCCATTTATCTGTTATGGTGGTTTAATAAAGGAGGTTATTGTTAAATTCTTGAGTTTTTGTTTTTGAGTTATGGGAGAGGGTACATTGGAGTGTCCCAACAACAAAGAGAAAATATGCAAATACAGATCCTATATTAACGGTTTTGACTGAATGAAGTCTTTATCATTGGTTATTTCTATCATTTCGTCCATTTATCTGTTATGGTGGTTTGATAAAGGAGGTTATTGTTAAATTCTTGAGTTTTCTCCACAAAACTTTAAAAAACAAAAGATATTCTAACAATCTTGTGAAGACAGAGGTTGCCTGGTCGGCTTTCATAGTTCTTAAGATAAATAGACACATCGGGGGGCCAGAATAATATTTAACGCTTTACCACAAATGTTTTATTTCTATTTCTCCGGACGAAGACAAGAGATTTTTGTTGAAAAGTTGAGAAAATGAACTTTATAAAATAAATGAAGCTTCCAGGGTTAAGTTTCTTGTACAACTTTTTATTTTCAAGCTTTCGGACTTGTCAGTCCTTCAACAGGATTATCACGTTAACAACTTAATAATAAATACAATATTTTATATACACATTATTATATCAAAATTCGAAACTATTTTAAACGCGTAAGATTCTTTTTGAAATTAAACAATTTCTACTGCCTTTACTGCAATGGAAAAATAAAAGGGAGGGTCTGGCCCCACAGTGGTGAACCCTCCCAGCGGTTTCGCCAGTTTAATCTACCATACCACTGTTATATACATATTTTAAATACTTATTGTATATTGAGAGAAAAATATATTACATTATTTCTGTTTGTATAAAATTTTAACTGACCGAAGTATCTTTTTTTTTTTTAATAGAGAGAGATATTATGACAAGTTACACTAAAAAAAGCTAAAACGTTGTAGATTACACAGATAAAGTGTAAGAGGGAACACAATCATTTATCATTCAACACCACTTACAAAAAAGGTAAAGAACAAGTTCTTTAAGAAAACAAGAATTGAGGAGAAAACTTCTCTGTTCCAAATATTAAATGTAGGATAATTGGGTGGAAGAACGAGTTGTGTGAGCGAAACGTTCCGCGGCATTCCAAATAAGTTTCCAGGGAGAAACTGACGTAATTAATTAAGTATTTACTTTGGTTTCTAATTAGCAATCGGTAAAAAAAAAAGGTTGGGTGGAAAAAGGTTACAAGAACGGCGGGAATACTTTGCTTCAATGGAATTGGGTCGCTTCTATGACGGATTGGTCCTTTTTTAAACTTTTATTTTTTGGTGGTGGCGGTGTTCCCTTTTATTTGTTACACTTTTTTATATATAAAAGTGATTTTTTTTTCACTTTTTTCCACACACAATGACACTGGAACAATTTCACTAGGTAAGAAGGTTTCTAGGTTTTTTTTTTTTTTCTTTCCGGAAGATTTGCTGACAAATTGAGAAAGATTCCATTTTTGAAAAAAATTCCTTAAATTCTCCGTTTTTGAAATAAAATTATTTAGGTGAAAACATCAGGCTTCAAGAAATAAGTTTCGTTTTTTAAATTCCCATTCATATTTCTAAAGCTTTCGGACAACTCTCTTCTACAGTAGAAATACGATGCAATAAACCGTCAATAGGACAACACGAGTCAAAGAAGACATATCCTGACCACGAGCACATGAGATTGTTATATGTAATAATCAGATACTATTTTACATAATCTCATATATATGTAATAACACACAAGTACATACAGCTTTATTAAGACTACCGTTCTTATACGCAGATTCTCACCACAGGAAGGAAGCATAGATGGAACTCCTATAATTTTTTTAATATATATATTCATACTGAATATATTTCTTAATGTGAATAATAGTTACCAAGAAATTATTCGAAAAAGAAAGAATAAAAAATATTAAAGGTTTTCTTTTAATTTTGATTTCGCAAGTTTTCAAGCAAATTTTCTGCTCTCTCTCTCTGCCAAGACCCGAATCTACAAATATTTCCTGGCCCTGGAGTTGCGGGGGGTCCAAGAAGACCCTCTCCTGGTCTGGAGGAGGACCCTATCCAGATGGTAGAGCCTTCCTCACTCATAAATCATTGTAAATATTCCCATTATTCTTCATTAATTTTGTAAAACATAATTGACAAGATGCCAATAAAGGGTGTTTCAATCTCAAAAAAAAAAAAAAAATCTCTCTTTCTTGTTCAATTTTATTTTTCAATTTGATGACTATCAGTCTGTTGAAGAAGAGAAAATTTGCTCGAAAGCTTTCGAAATCAAAATTAAAAGAAACCCTTTAATATTATTTATTCTTTTCGGATATTTCTTAATATTTAATTAAAAAGGCATGTATTGGATTAAAATATTTAAAATGTTATAATACCTTGATAAAGGTTGGCGTTCAGCCAACTGAAATATTGGTAAAATAAATGATATGTTGATCCAATATATGCCTTTTTAATTAAAGATTTATTTATGGATTGCTCTATTTTCAAAACGATTTCTTAATATATTAAACAAAGTATAAAATATGGACACAGCTAGGATATGGAGGAAGGATTACTGGATAAACTGGAGTTGTTGTCTTAAATATACTTCTTGGTTTTTACTGTATATCTTCAAAATATTTCTGTATTTAGAGGCTCAGTATATTGTAAATATCCGGGAGTCCAGTCTTCTATTGTATTGTCTTGATATCATTGATAATACAATATAATTCGGCTTGTGATTGTAGAACGACATTTGAAAACTATCCCGCATGTGTTCCTTTTAAACGAAAAATCGAATTTTTTTAAAGGAGAAATAACGATTATTTCTAACCTTAGGGATGAAGTAGGAAAGGATGAATTGTGAAGAGTAATGATAAACGGAAAAATAAAAGTGTCCAGGGATGGGAATCGAACCCACAGTGTTCCGCTATCATTGATTCTATTACATATATATACCATTGTATGTACAATACACATGCTGGCAATACGTGTCATTTTGCATTTCTACAGCTGATGGTGGTAGTGCTTATCTCTCCATACGGAGTAATTGGATGCTGTTGATGGGAACATCACACAAAGGTAGGACTTTGCCTGTTGACATTTAGCTGGGTTTAGTAGGACAGCCTTCTTGATGGCTCTAACAAAAGTACAAGACTTCAGACATATATATCGTAATTTAAACAATGTGATATGTAAGAAATAAAGTATGACGTCTTTTCTAGTCGTCTCAAAGTAACACCAGCTTGCCACTGGACACCCGGGGGATCCAGAGAGGGACAAAAAAGGGCGTTGGTCCGGATGTTGACAGTTAGTTAGATTACAGTGGATATATTTTCGGACAGCACCGCTCAGTCTAGGCCCATTATCATCTCACGGCGGCCCACGTGGCCGCCGTTTTGGCTCCTCTCTGCCTCCACGGCTTCATGCAGGACGCCGAGTTTTCTTCAGTTAATCCTCAACTTTCCCCTGGTCCTGGTGCCACTTAAGACGTACTAGGAGAGCGTCTTTTGATCCCAAACGTTGTCCTTACTGTCCCGTGCGGACTTCCCACTCTGCACGCCTTGCCACTCAACCCCGACTGCTTCCAACTCACTTGTTGGCTTACCCGGGTTTACGACATATATTTTTTTATTATTTTTGCCTAATTTTTTATTTTTCAATTTAATGACTACCACTCAATAAAGCAGTTTAATCTATAAAACCATAGGGAACCTCTCCCGTCAAAATAAACGTAAAAACTAGACCCCATCTATTGACCGTCGCAGGAAACTAGCGGTCTGGGGTCGGTGAAAAAGCCACAACACCAGCTTTGGAAAACTGAGAAGCGTCCACCTAGAGACCATGGTTTCGGGATAATGGCCCTCTCCAGTCCAGTGCGGCTTTAAATCATCAATTATCTATGGCTTACAGAGCTTAGTTTACACTAAATCCTGGTGAATGCTACGTACAGAAACGTTGATAAAAGATATCCACCGGGCCGAGGTGTCGATTCATCCAGACAACTTCCTTCTTCAGGCGGGAGACACTCGATCAGTAATAACTGAGAGTCGCCGAGAGAGAAAACCTCTAATCATTATAATTAGTAACTAATTATATTCTACCAATTATTTGTCGTTTTACTTTTAACAGAAGGTTTTTTTAATGAGAATATTAATTTTATTAAGACGGCTCTAAATATACAGTTGTGTCGATTGGGACTGTTGATAATTGGGACAACTGATAATTGGGACTGTTGATAATTGGGACCGCTGATAATTGGGACTGTTGATAATTGGGAAAGCTGATAATTGGGACAGCTGATAATTGGGACTGTTGATAATTGGGGCAGCTGATAATTGGGACTGTTGATAATAGGGACTTTTGATAATTTAGACCGCTGATAATTGGGACTTGATAATTGAGAATGCGAATAATTGGGGCCTACTGTGACAATTGAGACTATTGATAATTGGTATTGCAGATAATTGGGACTTCTCATAATGTGACGAAGATTACTAAATTGGGTATACACGCTTTAAACAAAAACCCATATTCCTCAATAAGCAGTTATATAAACATGTGGTTCCAGTACAAGTGCTGTGGGATTATAACAACAGCGCCACTATGCAAAGTAGTAGAGGAAAACAACATCCATCGGCCCTGCTGTTGGGGTAAAACACAAACATACAACACTTTTTCTATCGAGCCACTCTTATTGTCTTCTTTTGTAAAAGTTTAGTATAAAAACAAAGGAGTATGTGTATACAAATACACTAATGGTCAAAACTTATGGAAGTGGAAAGTGGTTGATGTCAGCGGTCGTCTGTTTATTTGAAGGAGACAGAGGCACACTTGGTTATCTCGTGTGTCTTCAATAAAGGTCGCTGTAATATCTTCCAGAGTTATTGTCTGAATCCCGATATACAACAACAACAACAAAAAGCCTTTATTCAGGGTCACTGACCCTATACAGGATTCACCAGAGGTATGCATAAGAACAAAGCAGTGAGACAAAGGAAATAGCGATATATACAGAAGAAAAGGAAAAAAAAAAAAAAAACAAGAAAGAGAAAGAGGGAAGCAAGAAAAACAACACGAAAAGAGTAGCAGTAAGAAAGTGAGGAGTGAGTGTCACTTGAATCCCGATATACATGTTAAAAGGTACAACTTGTCCATGAGTGTAGATATAATTTCCCCGGTCTCTAACTACCATTTCTAAGTCCCATTTTGCATATACAAAAGTTATAAGAAAACTTATAAAATTCCATTGATGAAGGTAGTTAGACTGCCTGTGTACATAGAATTGCAATATGTAACAATTCTAAGTTCTTCATTTCTCTAATTCTTTTTATCATTTTTAAGCTTTGGGAAAATTTTCACAAACATTGTGACGATTTTAGAAGAATCAATAGAACTGCTACACTTTTAGTTGTATATATACATAGTTATATGTAAATATAATTCTATATAGAAACAAACTTATAGCGCAAAAGTTTTATTGATCATTCTAAAACCGTTTTTATCTCGTATTTGTTTGTGAAAACTCCTGAAAGCTTTTGATTGTTTTTTATTAATATAGAGCGAAAAATATACAGTGTGGCAAATAATTTTTAAGAATGGGTTTGTAAAATAAAAAAGAAACAAGCTAATTCAATTTCTACTATTTTTAATTCAAAATAATCCCCTCCGGATTCAATACATATGTTACAACGATTTAATAAGGAATTAAATGCCTCTTGCAGGCCACTTTGAGGAATTGCCTCCAAAGTGCTCGTCGCAGCTGTCTGGATGGTCGGGATATCATAAAAAAAGCAACCTTTTAACTTCAATTTTATTTTTGGGAATAAATAAAAGTCACATTGTGCTAAATCAGGCGAGTACGGAGGATGATTCAACACACAGACGTTATTTTTGGCCAAAAAGCGACGAACAGTGAGTGATGAGTGACTCGGTGCATTATCATGCAGCAAACACCAACTGTCTTCATCGCGATATTCTGCACGAATGCGACGATTTCTAGCAATCAAACGTTTCAAAACGTTTAAATAATACTCTCCAGTAATGGTTTGTCCAGCGGGAACAAATTCTTTGTGGATAATACCTCTACTATCGAAAAAGGTAATCAGCATTGTTTTGATTTTTGATGGCACTTTTCGCGTTTTTTTTTTTTGGCTTGTGGAGAGTTTTTTGACTTCTATTCGGCACTTTGGCGCTTTGTCTTTGGGTCATACTGAAAACACCATGTTTCATCACCCGTAACAATTGATTTCAGGAAGTTTGAATTATTTTCATAGGCAGAAATGATGTCCCTGCAATGTGCAATTCACACTGATTTCTGCTCGCCCGTTAAAGTGTGTGGAACAAATTTAGTACAGACTTTAGTTTTACCTAAATCTTCATGCAGAATGGTTCGAATCGTTTCTTTGTTGATGTGTAAAACCTCTGCCATCATTGTTTTCAACAAATTCTCGCACTTTTTCTATACTTTCTGGTGTCTTTGAAGAACTTGGTCGTCCAGTATGCTTATCATCTTCTAGCGTATTTCTTCCATCCGAAAAACGTTTGTGCCAAATGAAAACATTTGATTTACTCAAACATAACGTACCATAAACTTGCTTCATCAAAATATATGTTTCCGATGCACTTCTACCAAGTTTTGCATTAAATTTAATGACCGCTCTCTGTTCCATCTCAGAATTCCGACGAACAAAAATTTTTACTTTTCAAAAATCGCCTGTATGTTTTTAAAGAGTTAACCAAAATGGCTGAAACAAAGCCACGCGCTAGATAAGGCTTCGAATATATATACGCATGCGCAATTTCATAACTGGCTCTGCTATTGGCCTTTATCTAGCGCGAGTCTTAAAAATTATTTGCCGCACTGTATATAACTTGGAATTATTGCAAGGTTGATGCGTATTGTTACCTACCAGTTGTATGGCGTCTATAAAAAAAAATAATAGTTTAACTTCACGTGACCGACTATCCTCAGCTCCACGTTGGAGCCGACGTGGATGGAGAGAAGTAAACATTGAGAAAGGTGTAATCTAGGAAAGCTTTTTAATGAAGGGAGTGTCCCTCAGGTAGGCAGGGGGGCCGAGGCTATAAATTGGACTTTAAAGGTACCGCCGGTGTTTACATCGGGTGTTGTTGTTCGTCTGGTTCCTATCTAGAACCACTTAGGTAACATCGGTGTGATGTAGGACTGTAGACGTTTGTAGAGAGATGTAGACGTTTATAAAGAGACCAATGTGGTAGATACACTCAATATGTCGGTATGGCTTGCCTCTACATTGTGTAGCGTGATACCTACCCAATTTATAATATCGTAACCATATAGCGTTTGTGTTCAGATGAACCATAGAAATGTGGTACACACAGTTATAACGTTTATATAAACTCATGGACAAAACTTAAGGAAGTTGTACCTTTTATCATTTATATATCGGGACAATAACTCTGAAATATATTACAGTGACCTTTATTGAAGACACACGAGATAGCAAAAGTGTGAACAAAATTGTCTCTGTCTTCTTCTTCTTCAAAAAAAAAAAAAATAAATAGACGACCGGCGAAATCAAAGATTTTCTACTTCAATTTTGTCCATGAGTGTAGTTCCTAGTTTCAAATATAGCGCTTGTTTAGTACATCTACAATGTATTTATATGTTTATCAATTATAGATGGACAATAAATATGGTATATGTAGATATATTAGGTAGTGTTTGATCTTAGGTACAGGAGTACAGAGTTATGGTTTGTGTAGAGGAGAAATGGAGTATATACAGATATGGCGAGTGTTATCATACATACAATGACAGTGGAGTCTTACCTTAACTAAGTATCCACAGCCTTAGTTGTACATAAACGTACAACCAACACACTACATAACTACCGTAATACACAGGGACGTCCACGTGAAGCCACAATAACAAAGCGGCCTACCTAGACGTACAACCAACACACGCGAAGACGCACCAACAAACCTCCGTGCGCGGTGACGGACTGCGCCACACGCGCCCCCTGAGAGGCCCCCACTCGCCATTGACACCAATAGCTCCCTCTCTACGGTGGGATGGAAGAGTTACTACACGGCGGCCATTCACTTTCCCCCTGCAGACTCCCATAACCGACCGACCCTCTAATGAGCGACCACCCATATTGACAACAACAAAACTTGATATAACCCAATTTTCAACGAGAGACCACCTGCAGGAGAGACCAGGGTATCTATGTTATTTGGGAGGTCTTTCATAATGGGTTCTATTGTATATGTATTTCCAATATACCTTGCAAAGCCGAGATCTACATATGTATAGAGACCTGGTGTAAACATAAAGATGGAAATTTTCTTCTTCTTCTTCTTTCTTATCTCCACTCAATCACACTAAGGTATCAAGCTTGTATAGCTTGAGACTTTTGATGGTATATATATTGCGTATGATATTGTTTTTTACAGCACAATACAACAATGTTGGCAAGTTTCTCTAGAGTGGAATGTCGAGGTGACGAATCCACTCCAGGGCCTCCTCTGTGCACCGGTGGATATCCCCAAGTGTTCCCTGGAAGAATCTTCGAGGACAGTCCCTTAGGATATGGACTTTTGATGGTGTCTGTCGGGGATGAGTAGAGCTCATCAATGAATGAGTCAATACAGTCAATAATGTGTTTTAGGGTTGTAGGAATGGATATTTTAATATGTAAATATAGATACTTTGTTCTGGACGCCCGTCGACACGCTTCGTGGACCAATTAAAGGAACTCACTGACTTAACGGTCACCGTGATGGTACATCGAGCTCTAGACAGAAATGGCTGGCGTCGTGTTTGGGATGTAATTCGTACAGTACAACGTTCGATTAAAATGATTTAAAGTATATAGACACATGGTATAGGTATAATAATAAAAGAGGTATAAAAGTGTCTATAAAATGTAGTATTCACAAACCAGGAGCTGGGCTCAAAGCTGTACAAACAGTAACAAATGTTAAAATAATTAAAATAAAAATATAAAGCCTCCAGGGAAAAGATTCTTTTAAAAATATTTTTATTTTAAAATATCTCGAGCTTTCGGGCAAGTAAGTATAGACCTACTATATCTCTAGTTATAGAGCCGTGTTGAAAATTATTTCCCAAAGTGATATAATGTGGAATACAAAAATATGGAGGAAGTGGTTCATATATCCATGTTCAACTTTTCCTGCTCTATCCGATGGTTCTAACCACGACTACATAGACCTCCTATATCTTGCCCGAAAGCTTGAGATATTTTTAAAAGAATCTTTTCCCTGGAGGCTTTATGTTTTTATTTTAATATTGATTCAAGGGATTATTTTTATCGAATAGTAACAAATGTAATAATATCGGTGACAAATGTAAATATCGCTGTATTTATTTATAATTTACTGGAGTCTAATAGATCAAAATACCTGTAGTGTTCCCTACTGATGAGCCAGGCACTCCCAATGTTTTCCTATCTTTTGTTTCAATGGTTTACAAATTTGTCTTCGACAGGAGCATATAACACCTATATTAACACTGTTGATTTTTTTCCCTAATTACATTTTCGTAGCAGAGGTTTAAACACAAGAAATCTAAACTAAAACAATATTTAAAATGTTTATTCTATAAAATAATCCCTTACATAAATATTGAGTAAAATCAATCATTCCTCCAGGGAAAAAGTGTCTTTTTGTAAACATTTTTATTGTTCTCTAGCTTTCGGGCACGTACGCCCTTCTACAGGAGAAAACATGATGGGTTATATGGGAGAAAACATATTTCTCCTGTAAAAGGGCGTACGTGCCCGAAAGCTAGAGAAGAATAAAAAGTTTTCAAAAAGACACTTTTCCCTGGAGGAATGTTTGATTTTACCCAATAAAATGTTTATATATACTACTACCCTTACTACAATAAAAACATAACTGAAAGGGCCTGGCTCATCAGTAGTGAACCCTCCCAGCGGTTTCGCCAGTTTGATCAATATCATAATTTTATTTTTAAAAAAATTGCGCTATAAATAGTTTATATTTCTCAATACAGATGTGTGGCGCGCTACACATATAAATAAATATAGTGAGATAAAAGTAGACAATTCCAAGTTCTTTTTAAACACTAGTTCACACTTTTATTTTTCTTAAAACCTTTTTTTAAAGAGCTTTCGGAAAAATCCCTTGTTCAAAAATAAACCCGATTTTGTGTATAGCCGTACAAAGAATGATTTATAGAAAGTTCCATTGATCATTTTCGGAAACCTCAACACTCTATAGAGAAGAGATTAACTCTCGTGTTTATTTTTGAACAAAGGCAATTTTTAGAAAGCGCTTTTTAAAAAAAGGTTTAAAGTGAGTTATTGTGATTTGTTAAAAAAAGGACTCTGGATTATGTTCGGTGTTAAGAAATGGTGACCTAATACAGTACCGCGATATTTACATGTTACATAAGTAGTGTAAGTGTTGTTGTTTCTTATCCCCTTGTGTAAAGATTACACGAATTCCATGAGATCATGACTTTATGGATTGGGGTGTAGGGGTGCAGCTTTCGTTGATCATGGCACCATGATCCAGGCACACTTTGGTGAAAGTCTGTCTGTAATTTGAGGCCGTTCCTAACATGGAAGCCTTTGCTGCCGACTCTAACATGAGTACAGACACAGCTCCTCCGTATCCCTGGAGTGGGACCCTTGCTGAGGTCCATCAACCGGGTCAGTTGAACTCAGGATTTTTAAAGTGTAAATTTTAAAAGTTGTTGTCCGAGAGGGTAATGCACAGTTGGCTGTGACATTTGACATTTTTACTGACAGATGTAAATAGGGAAGCGGACAATTGGGGCTGTTGTCATAATACGTCAAGAGGACAACGCTCCTGTCCGGGAGCATTCTGATGACCTAACATCAATGTAATCTGAAAGTATCACTTAGACCATGAGTATCATGACAATTGGAGAATTCCAACTACATTATGTACGGAAAAGCATTGCTCGATGCAAATATTTATATGTAATTCTACTGTCCTAAAAGCTTATGTCCATAGTTTACTTAAATACCATTTCTAAGATTCCACCCTTCAGTGTAACATATATAAGCAGAATGATCCAATACAGTATTCGAGCTCTAAAAAGCAGTCTGGTAGAATAAATTGGCGAAACCGCTGTGAGGGTTCACCACTGATGAGCCAAGCCCTCCCAATATTTTTTTCATCACAGTAAGGACAGTAGAAAATTGATTTATGTGTAAAATATATATATATATTCGTGCTTAAATCCCTTCATTTCTTATTCACTATGTGCCTATGGAAAATTACTTTTTGAGAGAGAGATAATATATAAAAGAAAAAAATAAAGAGAGAGATAAATGTACTAGAGATATGGTGATCAAATTAAGTAAAAATAATATAATTATGCAACTCAATCTTGCTCATAACTTGCGCCATCTATCGGACAAACTAACCGATATAATATTGTAACAAAGTATTTATTATTTTTATTAACAGAGTGGTCATTTTTATGTTTATATTTTTCTATACTCTGTACACTTCCCTCTTTTGTTTATCACTCATTGTTTGTTCTTTGCCTGAAATAAATTGTTGTCTCATCCCGAAGTTGGTCTTCCCTAATTTTCCACGTGGCAATATAAACGAATTCAACGATTAGGTTGAATATTTATTCTGATAGATGGCGCTAACCATCAAGCACTTTAATTTGCATGATAAATACTATTTTTGAAACAAATATATCTACATCAACCAGTTTATTTATTCAGTTACTCGCTGTCATTCATTCCCTTGAGGAGAGAAACAGGAGGTCGGTGGAAGGATGATCTAAACCGTTGGTTTTCGACCGCTACGACCCGGGTTCGATTCCCGCATTGGGCACTTTTTTTTTTATAAAATAAATAAAAAATGCTCCAATGGCCCCCAATTCTTGAAAAAGTCCAACCCCACCAGCAAGTCCAAGTAACTAAAACGGGGTTCTGGCACATCTGTAAGTGCAAAGTCGAACTGCTTTTAACATGTGTAGACATGTGGTGCACTTACAGTAAAAACAGTCGCTAACTACCCACCATGATTATCATGGCCTGTACCACGTGTACTAGGGATAAGCAAAAATAAAAGGAGAGAGAAAGTGAGTCACTAAAACGTCAGGAACGGAATAAATAAATAGTTGATGTAGCTGTGTAATAATTAGTTGATGTAGCTGTGTAATAATTAGTTGATGTAGCTGTGTAATAATTAGTTGATGTACCTGTGTAATAATTAGTTGATGTACCTGTGTAATAATTAGTTGATGTAGCTGTGTAATAATTAGTTGATGTAGCTGTGTAATAATTAGTTGATGTACCTGTGTAATAATTAGTTGATGTACCTGTGTAATAATTAGTTGATGTAGCTGTGTAATAATTAGTTGATGTAGCTGTGTAATAATTAGTTGATGTAGCTGTGTAATAATTAGTTGATATAGCTGTGTAATAATTAGTTGATGTAGCTGTGTAATAATTAGTTGATGTAGCTGTGTAATAATTAGTTGATGTAGCTGTGTAATAATTAGTTGATGTAGCTGTGTAATAATTAGTTGATATAGCTGTGTAATAATTAGTTGATGTACCTGTGTAATAATTAGTTGATGTAGCTGTGTAATAATTAGTTGATGTAGCTGTGTAATAATTAGTTGATGTACCTGTGTAATAATTAGTTGATGTAGCTGTGTAATAATTAGTTGATGTAGCTGTGTAATAATTAGTTGATGTAGCTGTGTAATAATTAGTTGATGTACCTGTGTAATAATTAGTTGATGTAGCTGTGTAATAATTAGTTGATGTAGCTGTGTAATAATTAGTGATGTAGCTGTGTAATAATTAGTTGATGTAGCTGTGTAATAATTAGTTGATGTACCTGTGTAATAATTAGTTGATATAGCTGTGTAATAATTAGTTGATGTAGCTGTGTAATAATTAGTTGATGTAGCTGTGTAATAATTAGTTGATGTAGCTGTGTAATAATTAGTTGATGTAGCTGTGTAATAATTAGTTGATGTAGCTGTGTAATAATTAGTTGATGTAGCTGTGTAATAATTAGTTGATATAGCTGTGTAATAATTAGTTGATGTAGCTGTGTAATAATTAGTGATGTAGCTGTGTAATAATTAGTTGATGTAGCTGTGTAATAATTAGTTGATGTACCTGTGTAATAATTAGTTGATATAGCTGTGTAATAATTAGTTGATGTAGCTGTGTAATAATTAGTTGATGTAGCTGTGTAATAATTAGTTGATGTAGCTGTGTAATAATTAGTTGATGTACCTGTGTATTTTTCAAGACAAACTTCAAACCAACAAATGATATTCAAAACCATTTTTTTTAATTGAATTTTTAGAGGAAGTTTTAAATATGTTAGGTGTTCTATTGTTCAATTTATTTCCTATCCTGAGATAAAGTTGCTATTCATCGAAACGTCTTGGTCAATTCTAGCTGGCCGAGAGGTGTCGTTTTAATGGTAACACAACACTGGCGTCTGTCTCTCTTACACCGAGGAATGGAAAATTGGGTTTTAAAATATCACGCAAACATTTTCTTATTTCTCACACCAGAGTATATAAACGCAAAATAAAATCAAATAATATATGAAAAAAATAGTACAAATGTGTTATTGTACTGGGATAAGGTGCATAATTATGAAAAAAGGGCATCTCCTTATCGTGCAACTGAAAGTTGCTGATGGCTTGCGCCATCTATCGGAATAAATATCAACTTGTAAGTGCACCACATGTCTACACATGTTAAAAGCAGTTCGACTTTGCATTTTAACAAATGTGCCAGAGCCCCGTTTGGTTGATATTTATTCCGATAGATGGCGCAAGCCATCAGCAACTTTCAGTTGCACGATAAGGAGATGCCCTTTTTTCACAAATAATTTATGTTCAATTGGTTTGGTTAGGAATTTTGTTTGTAAAAACAATACTCGATGCATATATTTGCATAGTCCTACTTGCCTTCTAAACTTATATGCATAGTTTCCTAAATACCTTCACCAAGAATTCCACACTACAGTACCGGATATATAAGTAGAACAGTCACACACACACACAAAACCGTTATTAAGACACACAGGTCTTACAGAGGATTCTCCTTGGGGTTACAAGACGGAGAAACCCATGAAAGTGGGAAATATACAAAGGGGGTAAAAATGGAGAAAGATTATAACACATGGTAAATATATACAGATTATTATTTTTGAATTATTCTATGGAAAATAAGAAAACATTTTTTTGGAAATATGGATGGGAGAAGTGGAGAGCGAAAAGAGGAAAGAAAACAGGTTAAGTAGAACAGTCCAATACAATAGTAGAGCGGTATATGGTAGATTAAACTGGCGAAACCGCTGGGAGGGCTTACCACTGATGAGCACAGATCCCTCCAATGCTTTTCAACGAAGTAAGGGCAGTGAGAAGTTAATTTAATTGTGAAAAGAAATCGAAATGAATAGTTTCCTTTTATTTACTATGTATTATATATTTACATACAATTGATTAAAAAAAAACGTAATTTTTCTCTGATATTTGAGCCCTGTTGTAAATATTTTCCTCAATGGGATGTTGACGGAGGTTGCCCCAGTAACGGAAGGAATACCTGGAATACTTTATTGAGAAAGCACACGTTCCGAAAGCTTTATTCTTTTTTAACAAAACAGTCAGTTGGTTGGGGCGCGGTCGCCCTACTTTCAGTCATTCAGCGCAATCATTTATTTTCACACCATTCACACTAAAATTCACACGCGTATTTTGATTTTCGCCTATTTTCTTTCTTTTTTTCTTTTTGCGTGATTCGAATTTTTAGAATAGCGGAAATAAATAAGGAATACAAATTATGCAAATTGTCCACTTCAAAATGCCGAGAGTTTATAATTTCAAACAAAATGTATTGACACTTAAAATGTGTATTTAAAAATGTATCCTTAACTTGGGACGTGGTCACCTACTGTCCTTGGGTAGTATGCAACAATGGCAACTATGCAACAACATATGTATATATGTTATATGTATTTTTAAAAATTGTTTTTCGCATATGTATATATAGTCTACATAAAGATATGGGAGGATGATATTCCTGCAACAAAATAGGCGCCTCTCCCTTTAATTATGGAACAATATTCATTATGAAAAAATAGTACCAATCTGAAATTGTACTGGGATAAGGTGAATACATTAAGTAAAGGAGATATCTTAACATGCTTTATGTTTATCACCCTGGTAAACTATCTATCACTTCTATAGTAAATACATTATTCTGATGTATAATTGAAGGGAGAGGTACATTTTTGGTACATACAATTTGAAACAATTTTGGCGAGAAATTTTCTTTTTACAATATACAACAACAACAAAAAGCTTCATGTCGTGTCGCTCCGGGCCACGAAACCACTCTATTCTTAAGGCTAACTTTATTCATACGTCCTATTTATGGCACAAAAAAATACGCTAAACTATGTAAATTAAAGAAGAACAAATATGCAAAGAGCAAATATGCAAATACACAACACTTTATTAAGATATTTTAGTCTTATACAGATTCTCCAAGCAGAAATGTAGGTACATACAGGAATAACAGTAATAGTAACTTAACAATTTTTTTTACAAATTAAACAATTATCAATTTTCCATCGCAGTAAGGGCAGTAAAAGTTTGTATTGTGTATAAAAGAAACATTCGTGCTTTTAAATCCTTTCATTTTATATGTATAGATGGCGTGTTATTGCTTTGTGTTAATTATTTAATTGTATGTACAGTAATTTACTGTAAGTATATCACAGGTATACACATGTAGGGAATAGTTCGAATTTTAAAATTTACAATGTGCCCAGAGCCCTTTTTGGTTACTTGCACTTAGTGAAGGGGTTGGAATTGTTACAAGAAACTGGGATTATAAGAGAAAAAAAGTGCTATATGCGAAATTCAATCCCGTATCGTGGTTGTATAAAATGGAAGCCCCACCAACGCTATTACTGAATGTATGAAAAAGTGAAAGTTGTATAAGCTTATGATTTTGCTTTGTTTTAAAAATGAATCGAAGTTGGTTCCATATGTTTGAATTGAATATTACACCTTAGTTCTATATATATTTTATTGCTTAAAAAGGAACACAACAATACAAAAAAGAAACTACAATTGCAAATGATTTGATAACTAACAAAGAGAAAAAAAAATAATATTACAAAAATGATGATGATAAAAAATTGAATATGTCTGCCAGAAAAATGCTTCTATGAATTAAAAAAATAAGAATAATTACAAAATTAACATAAAAACTTAAAACACAGTGTAATAGGAAATAAAAAGACTGTGATGCCCCTCCTCCCTGTCAGGTAGCAAAGATGAGTTTTCCTCAACGCTGGTGTCAGGGCCATGTTGCATCAACACCATGTTTGCCCCCAAACATCTCTACGTTAGTAAACACAATATCTTACTGACACAAGTATCTATATACTCATTTTGAAACATTTTTTTTCTACGAGCTCTACTGCCAATATACATATAGAGAGTGCCTGGCTCATCATTGGAGAACCTTCCCTCACATGCAACCTTTATTAAGACAATTATGTAAGTCTTAATATAAGATTCTACTGGATTATTTAAAATAAATTAAAATTAAAATTATAGAAAAAACATATATTAGTTTATATATGCAAATAAAATATTAGTTTTAATATTTAAAATTCATGCGGAATCACATCTAAAAAAATTGTGGAAGAAAAATAAAAATTAAAATTTTAACGTATAAATTTACTGGCAATGCGCTTCTTTTTAAATATCATCTAATATTATCCTTACTGCAATGATATGAGTTATTGAATGAGAGGGTTCACTACTGATGAGCCAAGCCCTCTCATTCAATAACTCATATCATTGCAGTAAGGTCTGTAGAGATAATATTTGATGATATTTAAATTTATATGTGTAAAATTTTAACGATAGATGGCAATTATATTTAATACTATATATTTGTTAATAAAAATATGGGTGTTTAGATATAGAAAGAAAAATAAACTTTTTAATTTACTATTTTAAAAATTCAGGTTTATATCTTTTTCATCAAAAGTGAATAGAGAAGGGAAATATATTGAATTCTATACTGATAATAATTTGCATATCGTAATTTAGGAAATTGCTATTCCAAACGTATTGGACAAATATCTACAGTAGCAACAAGATTATTCCATTTCCTTCCTATAGAACGTAAACTTTCGGGCACCAGGTTCTTCATCAGAAGTTCCTACCACAATTACATATCTACCATATGGCCTCTTTACATAGAGTATATATCTACATATATATATATACGTACAAATTAACATAGCTGTATGTATAGAGAATGCGGCCAATGTTGTAGATAAGGGTTTTGTGTAGTAACGTCAGGCGAGGAACCTTACATTTTATGCAAATAAATGTGTTACTACAAGAATCTTGTTGCAATATCCAAGTTTGTCAAATGTCGGTACTGCCAATAACATCTACATAGACATAAGCCTTTATTAAGGCCTTATGCAGAAATTCTTCAACTGAAGAACGGGATAGCAAGAAGCCGAAATTTGCATAATTCAATCGATATATGTATATACGGAATCTGGGCGGTGTACCGTATTGTGGTCTTCCTGAGTAACTACCCAAATATAGAAGATATAAAAATACATAAGAAATGGGAAGAGCAGTAAGGGGAACTAGTTTTTTAACATTTAAAACGGGACACTTGTTGTGTACAGTGACAACCAGATACAATATCTCACAGACCCAGGAGGTAGCAATAAGACCTACAGTCACCACGCTACTGATGTCCTTGACTTCTGAAGCCAAACGGAAAATAAACAGAAGGACCCCCAACGTGTTTTTTTTTTTTTTTCCGACTTTGGACTCCCACACGCATGCGCCGTGGGAAAGCAAACAAACGACAGTAAGACGATCAGTTCGTGAGAAGACATTGACCCTGTGGTCCGTAGTCAGATTTCTTTTTCTCACGAAATATCACAGAAACTAAATTTATGAAAAATTTGTAAACAATTCAGTTGAATAACGTTTTGAAACGACTTTTGTGTTTTGAAAAATATTATGAAATATATATAATAATGTTTAATTAAAAAGACATATATTGGATCAAAATATCATTTATTTTACCAATATTTCAGTTGGCTGAATGCCAACCTTTATCAAGGTATTATAACATATTAATAAAAATTCGAAACTATTATAGACGCAATGCAATAGGCATTGCAGTAAGGGCAGTAGATATTGTTTATTTTTTTAAATAATCATACGCGTCTATAATAGTTCAGAATTTTGATAACAGATGGCGCGCTAATGCATCATAATAAAACATATTAATATATGCCTATATGTTATAATACCTTGAAAAAGGTTGGCGTTCAGCCAACTGAAATATTGGTAAAATAAATGATATTTTGATCCAATATATGCCTTTTTAATTAAAGATTTATTTATGGATTGCTCTATTTTCTAAATTTATTCCTATCTAATTCCCTTGATGAAGGTGTCAATAAGTTACCGAAACGTCTTGTCAACAATCAATAAGTTAAAACGGATGGGAAACAATATATTCAGCATATATGGACCAGCGCGTTTCTCCCCTTGATTACTAATCAGTTTTAAAATGAACTTTTTACCAGTTGTTTACACAACAGGTGGATAAGTAACAACAAAATAAAAATTATAAATAAAATATAATTCGCTGAGGGAAAAGTTTCATTGTTGTTGTTGCTGTCGTGTCCAATGAAGAGCCTCAGATGTCTCCATACATCTCTATCACAGCAATGTCCACTATCTTGGGTGTGTAAAGCTGCTTCTCTGGGTCCATGTCAATTTTCTGTTGTTGTCGTGTCCAATGAAGAGCCTCAGATGTCTCCATACATCTCTATCACAGCAATGTCCTCTATCTTGGGTGTGTAAAGTTCTGGGTCCATGTCAATTTTCAAGCAAGAGCTTCCTTCTTTATATATAACGGCAATACAAGCTTTCGAGCTCAACAGCCCTTTGACAGGTATAAAATAAAAACTTAACAAAACGAAATCTCCAATGAAGGTAGCGATATTATGGGATGTCGGGAAGTGATGTAAACACAGGGACGTTCCCACACACAGTACCTGTTACGTTTCCTTTTACGTCTGGATGTTGTTGACTTTTTCTCCCCACTTCCATTCTACTAAAGCTGAGGCTTAGATGACAATATTTTGTTAGATAGAAATATTTTTTTAAAAAACGTTTGTTTTGTTCTTTTTATTTTGAAGCTTTCGAATCTTGCTCTTTCTCAACCTGAAGATATACAATTCATTGAGAAAGGGCGATTCTCGAAAGCTTCCAATAAACGTTTTGTTACATCAATACGAAAAAAAAAAAAGAACAATAGAATAAAAGAGAAAATATACAGAATCATGTGATAAAATTAAGATTTAAAAAAAACATATCATGTTAGTGTAATTGAAAGTTACTGATGGCTTGCGCCATCTATCGGAATAAATATCAACAAATCGATGTTTTTTTGTTTGTTTGTTTGTTTTAATGACAATTTTAAAACCCTAAAAAAACTCTACAATTCTTTTAAATTATATTTTTACGCAACAATCCTTCTCTTGAAAACCGTGTAAATCGTAATGACAACTCGGAGTTGTTCCATTCTAGAGTGTAGACGACCGACGACATTAAAGACTTTGGCGAAACCGCTGGGAGGGTTCACCACTGATGAGCCAAGCCCTCCCAATATATTTTTCATCGCAGTAAGGACAGTAGAAGTTCGTTTTATGTATAAAAGAAACATTCGCGCTTTTTAATCCTTTTATTTTATATTAAAGACTTTCTACTTCTTTAAGTTCTGTCCATGAGTTCTGTTCTCTCATAGTCTTTTTTATATATAATTTCCTTCTTACTATATATCTTTTAATTTAGTATGTATGTTTTACCATTGATAGATATGAATAAAATTGATTCAAAATCTACATAAAATGTAAATTTGTAGAAATAAGCTCCCCGCCTACCTGACTAGACTTCTCTTGAAAGGCCTTGAGCTTATCAACCGCTTCCTTGGGGTCCTCTTCTTCACCGTAGA
>CP092878.1:892013-931732 GCA_030710605.1 Cordylochernes scorpioides | reverse complement strand
GATCGAAAGTGCTAAAAATGGAACCTTCCTAATTACTTGGCTCTGGGCGAGAAAGTACTTTGTAGGCGGTCGGTAAAAATATACTTTGGAGCTTTCGCTGGCCACAATGTCTCATGTATGTTGCATATTTCCCAAAGTTCACGTTAGTTTCTTATATATAGATGGCGCGCGATAATTCCCTAGAAAATGATTGGTCCTTGAAAGACTTATTTGTAAATTATTTGCAGAAGATCAATGCGCTCAAAGCAAGTAAATACAAATGTACCGTCCTCAAAGCTTATATGCAAAATTTCCCTATTACCTCCACCAAGAATTCCACACTACAGTACCGGCTATATAAACAGAACAGTCTCCAATACAAGAGTAAAGCGGTCTGGTAGATTAAACTGGCGAAACCGCTGTGAGGGTTCACCATTGATGAGCCAGGCCCTTCCAATATTTTTCCCATTCCAGTAAGTACCGTAGAGAATTGTTTTAATTAGAGAAATAATAAATTAAAAACTCTAAGTAAATAAGTTTACTTACACCCAGATGGCGCGCGCTAATGCTTTAAAGTACACGTTGCACAGGGAATGAATATCATGGTAACGTGAAGGGTTGCGACAGTGTTTGCTGTAAGTACATCACATGTCACGCAGAAGCAGTTCCAAGGTGCCAGAGCCCTGTTTGGTTATATATTCGCTGGCGAAATTGTGCAAGAGAATCGAGGGCTATTGAAATTATATTTACATATATTACAAACACTCTTTCAAAGCTAGTCTGTTGAACCCAGTTGCATAAAGCTAGAGTTTAGAGCGTTACATGGATCACACTTTATAAAGATCAGAGTTTATAAATAAGGAAAAGGGGAAGAAAGGAACAAATGGAGGATCAATGAATTGAAGACAATGGCGGCTTCCCTAATTGTGCAACAATGATGATGTTTCAACGACCTTCCCCTTTCCTCTATGTACACATCTACCATCGGAGTACGCCATTTTGTGCTGCGGTATAATACTCTCTCTACCATTGAGAACTACTGGGAGAGACTCCGGTTTTACTCGCGAGTATGCAAATTGATTTAATTTCAAATTAGCTTAACATATGCAAATAAGAGTGAGGGAGATTACGACGCTTTGAACAAAACGTTGACGTGAAGAAAGTGTTTCATGGAGAGTAACAGAATAATTAGGATATATAGTATTTAATACTTTGATAGAATATGCAACTATATTATTTGCATATCTCGAGAGCGGGAGAGTACCTATATATATAACCTATGTGTATTATAATCATACACTCTATATGTATTTGTCATATAACTTTGTAAATTCGAATTTCCTTCACACTCTTTTCTCCACTCCCCTTTGCTGTACGATACATTTCTCAGGAGAACCTACTGTACACAAGACTGTGTTGATCGATATATATTTACATATATCTCCCCCAGGTAGTGATGTAAGAGGAACTGTCGGGTGTATCTACCCTAGAATAGATTTATACCTACAGTATCTACGGTGTTATTTAGGAGTCCTGGGAGCAAGATTTACTACACCGCCCAAGTAGACCTGCAGGAATTATGATAGTCACTTGTTTCGTTCTTCCTCCAGCGTTGTTGACACGACTACCCAAGTTTTTTATTTATTGAATGGGAACAAGTCCGTCTTCACAGGCTGGAGAATGAGGCGAGTCTGGATATTTTTGTCCTCCCGTCACGGCTAAACTATGCAAATATGTAATAGATATGCAACTCAATATGTCAAACCACGTCCGATTTTGAAGAGTAGCGTTCTTGTAAAGTTTCTAGAGTAAGAGAGTTGCACCGAAAGTTTATATTTTTAACATAAGGTATGTTTTATAATATACCCTAAACCTAAATTTGTACAACGGTGGGGTATAACATGGCCGACAACTGACCGAACGGAATGAAGAAACCACTTGCTGAAGACAAGGAGAATAGAAAACTCATAGAGACAAAACTTAAGGAAGTTGTACCTTTTAGCATGTATGTCGGGATTCAGACAATAACTCTGAAAGATATTAGAGTGAGCTTTATTGAATACACGAGATAACCAAATGTGAACAGCCTCTGTTTCTTAAAAAAAAAAAAAAACACGAGCGACATCAAAAATATTAAACTTATTTTGTCCATGAGTGTATATTCGATACGTTCTTCATTTAAGACTAAACTACTTGACCAGAAATTATCTCTGTCTTAAATTCACTTTAGTATTATACCTTCATCATCATCATCACAAAATGTCATCACCTTATTTAAAGTCGTCGCCAAGTTTCACCAATTCCTGCCAGGCTCTGAGATGGTGATATGTGGTTCATATATATATATTGAATTAATATAAGTGATATATAAATGTAGGCTATGTTATATGCAAATATATAGAGAGGCTATATATATGCAATATATTGGAAAACATTTTGTCATGAAAAAATAGAACAAAAGGAAAATTGTACTGGGATCAGGTGGATTTATAAGAAAAGGCATCTCATGGCTTGCGCCATATTTTAGTTTTTAACAGTACATCACATGTCTACACATGTGAAAAGAAGTTCAACTTGTGCCAAAGTTGGTTACTTTCACTCTCTGGTGAGGTTGGACTTTTGCAAGAATCGGGGGCTATTGGTAGCGGTTGATAACCAACAGACCTTTCGTCCACCGAGCTCCGACCATATAAATACGGTAAATATGTAAATATCCCCAGATATGCAGTGCTATATGCAGCCAGCCGTAAACCACCTCACTCTATAAAACATACTTCCCTCCATAAACTACATCTGCCAGCCTGCTGATAGCCCTCTCTTACCCTAAATTCTGTAAAAAAAAAAGTCTTTCCTTTAGCATAGAAATTATATGATTTTTAGAAAGTTGCCATATCAAGATATTTGACAAACTATGTACCAGATTGTTTATCAAACTTTTGTAAGCTTTCGAACACCAGGCTCTTTCTCAGATGTCATCGCTACACCGTTAGGTTGCCGCTGTCGCTAGAGAAACTTTACAAATGTAAGCTTATAACGCCTCCGTTGTTGTTGTCGTGTCCAATGAAGAGCCTCAGATGTCTCCATACATCTCTATCACAGCAATGTCCACTATCTTGGATGTGTAAAGCTGCTGCTCTGGGTCCATGTCAATTTTCTGAAAGGCTGCGGCCATTGCTGGACATGAGAATATGTGGGTAGGTGTTAGTCCCACACCAGGATACCCTCCGTACATGAACTATTAGCTCTCGACGACTTATAGAGAAACTTGGCGAATGAAATTAAACGGATCAACAAAAATTTTACCATTGTTGAAATAGCTAATTCTTCCAAGATTTTATTTCTCCCGGTTTAGATATATCCCTGAATTTCTCCATTGCACATATATTACACTCATGGACAAAACTTAAGGATGTTTCATATTTTGATGTCACCTTTTATCATTTTTTATTGAAGGAGACAGAGGCAACTTTGTTGATACTTGATTATCTCATATGTGTTCAATAAAGGTCACTGTAATATCTTTCAGAGTTATTGTCTCAATCCTAATAAAAATTATAAAATGTAAAACTTCCTCAAGTTTTGTCCATGAGTGTAAGCGAGACATTTTTACATATTCTACCGTACCCATGTTAGGCTTAGTATCATCAGCGAAAAGAGCAAGTAACCTCCCAGTCAGTCAGTTTGAAGGACATTCTAATTCAAGATTTCCCAACAACCACTTAGTTTCTAGTAGCTTATATTGATTCTCAGACTGATAAAGAGCATCAGGCTCGAAAGCTAGCGATATATGTAAATAAAGAAGAACACCAGTATTGCCATACCGGGGGATCGACAGGATGTAATTGACGTGTTGCCACGCGCGGCGGTGAAAGAAAAGCCTTAAGCCTAACAACCGCAGCAGATGGCGTGTGGGGGGGAGGAGCTGCGTGATCCAGCTGTCTTCTGATGCTTTAACTGTAAGAATTGGGCGTCTGCCTTCCACCTGCCTGGACAACCTTCTGCTGTTGTCTGGTGGTGGTGGTTGCTATTTCGTCTGGAAATACTTGAACACAAGACTCAATTTACGATCATTAACCAAATAACGATCAAAAATCGTGAAAAGTATCGTTAAAAATAGGAATTCCTCGGCGTGGAACTGAGGAGTGTTCAAGAAGACCCCCTCCTTGTCTGGAGGAGAACTCTCTCAAGGTGGGGAAACCCTCCTTGCTGAAGAAATTTGTACACATACAACATTTTATCTACCCTTTATTTACTATTTTATTATGTAACCTTTGTAACAATTGATTCGAAGAATTTAAAAAAAAAATGTTTTTATTGTCAAAAATCTCGTGAAAATCTCATCCAGTTTTCAATTTGCAAAGATTTCAAAAACCATTTTCATACGGATAACCAATGTATGTTCTCAATATTCTTGGAAAATCTTCTAAAGAAATATGTTTGGCGTTACCCTATGAAGTTGTATTAGTAACAAAGAAGATTTGAAGGGCAACAATCCGGATAGCTGGCGGTATTTGTAGGTAGTTCCACAGGAAACTGCTGTGTTCACCAAATCTCTCAACACAGGACAATCCACTACACTATGCAATCAGAGCAGTTGGAAGATAGTAGGAGATACAACAGTGTTCCAGTGAAGACATCGAAGTACAGGAACACATTACAACTGTCTATTGGAGCCACTTAAAGGCGCAGATAATCCTGACTCTCATTGGAGGTAGTCATTTTGATAGGATATGGCAGGTCGCTCACGAGAGTTATTAGAATTCTATAATTCAAAGCAAGATTTGCTCCCCAAAATGTCTACATCTCGTGCTATACACGACTGCCAATTTCAATATAAGAAAAGTGCCATAAAATTGTACATAAAGATATTTTAAAACACCTATCGAAATTACGTTCCTTACATTTGTAACTGCAAAGTCGAACTGCTTTTCACATGTCTATACATGTGGTAAACTTACAGTAAAAGCAGTCGCCAACTACTACCCACCATGATTATCATGGACTGTAACCACGTGTACTAGAGATAAGCAAAAAAAAAAAAAAAACTCGTTCCTTTATTAAAATATTTTTGGCGAGTTTTCAAGGCTCACACTCTTTAACAAACAAAATATTAAACAACTAGTGAATGTGAGAACTACACTCATGGACAAAACTTAAGGAAGTTATACCTTTTAACATATATATCGGGATTCAGACAATAACTCTGTAAGATATTACAGTGACCTTTATTGATGACATACGAGATAACCAAGTAGGAACAGCCTCTGTCTTCTTCTTCTTCTTAAAAAAAAATAAAAATAGACGACCGGCGACATCAAAGACTTACCACTTCCTTAAGTTTTTTTTCATGAGTGTATGTACTAAGACAATGATAACCTACTAAAAAAATCGATTTGAGGACACATTGAAGATTAAAAAACAAGAGGAAATACTGCATTGGTGATAGACAAAATGAAAAGAGAAACCAAGATGTCTCCAGTTGTCAACTGTGGGTCTTGGAGGAGTCTGTCTGATATAGGAGACACCAGTCTTTCTCTGTTTTATAATAAGACAAGATTTAACATTTATATCGGCCAACTGAATGTGAGAGAGTTTATTCAGGGCTACCTATTCCAAATATACATACTTTAAATAAAAATAAAACCAAAAGACAGAGAAAATATATAGCAGACGAAAAATACAAGGTACTCAATACATAAATTGTTTTATAATTAATTACTATTCTAATGATATTTAATTGAAAGCTTCAATATCATATTTAAATCCTTCTTTAATTGTCGACTCCAATATGCAAAATGGACGTCCCTGCAGGCAAGTGGCCTTTGTTCGTCTGCCAAGGAAAAAAAAAAAAAGAGGGGGATTTAAAAAAAAGTGACCAGACGAAACTATTAAATTCAAATGACGTCGCGCCGAAAGGTTAAAAAAAAAAGTCCATCACCCACAGAGGATAAAAATACATTTAAAATGATCTGATTCATTGATCTAATGTCGGCCATTTTGTTGTCGCCTGACTTAAAAACCAAAGTAGACAACAATATGCAACTTTTTAAACTATTATTTTTTATAAGTTCGTCTTCAGTATAATTAAAATTCAAACAATATGGTGATTACACATCTCATGATTCAGAGGGGAAAAAACGTTTTATTGTTTTTTATTTTATTATTATTTTTTTTTGCTCTTTTTTCGAATTGTAAATGTTTTAATGCTATTTAAAATGTGCGAAGGCTTCACTTTTTTTTCTTCATAGGTATATAGATTATGCAAATATAGATTTAATTCCTAGCCACACAATATACTATTCAGTAATGTATTTTTTTACTCTCTTTTATTGATTTTGAAAACTTTATCCGTTTAAATTAGGGAGGTGTAGAATACTCTAACTTTACCGCCAATATGTAAATAGATACTCTATTGCATATTCAATTGTTGTGGTGCAGAAGACAAAACAAATAGATTGAAAAATCCCTATAAAAATCAGTAAAAAATAAACCAGTATAAATTATAATGAGCAAAAACATTATTTCAACGACTTTCTTGTCTTTATAAAGCCCAGTTCTAAACGTGTTAAAATACGAATGCCCCCATTCTACGAACATATTTAGAACGACATTCAGAATATTTATGATTATCATTAGAACACAGGAATAAAATCATTGTTATCACACACTATCAGCAATAATAGTTTTATCTCGAAGTTAAACCTTCCTCTAAATATTTGCATATATAGTTAAAACCACAAGATAACACAAGAATATACCACAGGTAAATATTTGCAAAATCACGTATTTACATAATTCCTATTTATAATATTAAGGAGCCTTCATCAGTACACAAGTGTAAACCTAATTAGAATATTTTTTTTTTAAAAGAGCAACAGTGGATTGACGTCCGAAACGTCGATATAAAGATAACAAAGGTTGAAATGATTCTTATTAATAATATTTACATATTGTCACCAGTTATCGCTAAGAAGGAGCCCTCAACCATATAATATACCGATGGTAAAGTGACGAAACTGCTGGTAGTGTTTGAGCTGATGAGCCAGGCCCTTTAACTTCTACTGCCCTTTCTGTGATGAAGAAATATTAGGAGGGCTTGGCTCATCAGTGGTGAACCCTCCCAGCGGTTTCGCCAATTTAATCCACCGCCTTATATAGAGCTCTAATACTGTATTGGATCATTCTGCTTATATACACTGCGTGACATTGAAAATGGAACACCAAGAAATAGTGGCCAGAAAATTATGCAAATTTCAGGGTAGACGCGCCTAACCGAGTTATGCAAATGATGTAAAATGCGCAGCTCTCGTGCGCACATGGAGTAAGATATAAGGGAAGGAACTTGCAGAAAGGACAGTATTCGTGTCGTTATTTCTTCAAGGAAAATCATTGTAGAAATTTTGTTCTTGTGTCAAAAGACACGTGTAATAACAGAGAATGCCAGGTCATCGTAAACGGAGGCAGTTCAAGCAGACAGACGCTTTTACGAGGGGCATGGTGATCGGACTGAAAAGGGCAGGTTGGTCCATACGTCAAATCGCAGCTGATACACACCTTGGTGCGTCCACGGTGCACCGACTGTGGAGAAGATGGTTGGAACAAGGAAATGTGGCAATTTATAGGAATGTCGGTGCAACCAGAATGACGTCAGCACGTGTGGATCGGCGTATCCTTCGACAAGCAGTGGCGGCCCCACAAGCCACTTGTACCGCCATCCTGCAACATGTGCAAGAGACCCTAGATCATTCCATCTCGACCAGAACCATTTCCCGTCGATTGGTTGCTAATGGCTTGCACTCATGCCGTCCGCTAAGAAGACTGCCATTGACCCCACCGAATAGGCGCCAACGTTTGGAATGGTGCCGGGCTAGATCGACGTGGATGACGGAATGGCACAGGGTCGTGTTCTCAGATGAGTCGCGTTTCTGCTTGTCCAGTGATAGTCGCCGTGTACGCGTGTGGCGTCGACGTGGAGAAAGGTCCAATCCGGCAGCAATTGTGGAACGCCCCACCGTGCGACAACGTGGAATCATGGTTTGGGGCGCAATCGCGTATGATTCCAGGTCACCTTTACTTCGTATTCAGGGCACTATGACGGCCCAACGATACGTTGATGATGTGCTGCGACCGGTGACACTCCCCTACCTTCAGGGGGTACCCAATGCCCTTTATCAGCAGGATAACGCCCGACCGCACACTGCTCGCATTAGCCAACAAGCTCTGCAAGATGTACAGATGCTTCCCTGGCCACCGTACTCTCCTGATCTCTCACCAATCGAGCACGTCTGGGACATCATTGGACGCCGTTTGCATGCCTTGCCACAGCCGCGTTCAGAAGACGAACTGTGGCAAATGGTTGAGAGGGAATGGAGAGCCATCCCTCAGGACGCCATCCGTACTCTGATTGACTCTCTACCTAGACGTGTTGCTGCGTGCATCGCCGTCCGCGGTGGTCCTACTTGCTACTAAGCCGACGCCGTTCTCGCTCTGTATTATGACTATCATTTTGAAATAAAGATCACTTATTGTTCGTCCCTGTCTCTCTCTGTCTGCCGAGTTTCATCACTTTCTGGCCACTATTTCTTAGTGTTCCATTTTCAATGTCACGCAGTGTATGATACACTGAAAGGGTGGAATCTTAGAAATGGTATTTAAGCAAACTATGAACATAAGCAACTCCGCCTTTGCCGGTCCTAAGCCAGGATGAAAAAGGAGGAGGGGAAGCAGAAACAAGCTCGCTAAAAAACCTGGGCTCAGCTGGCCCGGCTGATTAGTACCCTGTAAGGGCTCCTGATCCAGGGATACAGGATGAGCAGCATTTGTACTCCATGTTCGGCTGCACATGGCGTCTGTTCCTCATGTCAGAGGCGGCCATTTCTTTTGTAGCTAAGTCGGCCTGCCACTGAGTAGTGCTCCCAGTCTTAATGACAAAGGCAGACGCATTCTACTTCACCCAGTCATGATGGTTGTGAACTTTACAAGTTTGATACCTTAGTGTGATTGAGTGGAGATATGAAAGAAGAAGATGAACATAAGCTTTTAGGACAGTAGAATTACATATAAATATTTGCATCGAGCAATACTCTTCCGAAAACAATAAGGACAATATTTTTTCATCACAGTAAGAATAGTAGAAGTTTTTACGTGTAAAAGAAACATTCGATTTTTAATACTTTCATGTAAAGATGGCGCTTTTTATATGGAGAATTAAATGCGAGGGGAAAAGTCCAAATTGCTAAAGACATCCCCAACTAATGATGCAAACAAAGAGGCTGTCACAAAGGCAATAATACTAGCCAATCAGGTAAACCCGGAAGCGGATGTGACCAAAAGAAAAAGTTTCAGAAGATAAGATGGAATGGACAACGTATCGTCTGCTAGGCCATCAATTTATCCAGGGTGGTCGGTCGTTTACTTGCGATAACAAATAAAAACAATTTTGTTTAAGGAAAGGATTTTTATTGAGCTTTCCTCGTTTTCACAGATTCATTAAGCTTTCTCATTAAGTTCTAGTCAAACGATGCTTTGACTAATCTTCTGTTTTTTTTTTTTTATTTTTTTTTTATTTTTTATAAATTGTTTTTTTATTATTTCCTTATTTTTTAGTTTTTGTTCTGGCTAATGAATTTTCTCAAGATGACTTGAACATGTCTTTATATAATACCATACAAAATTACTAGTTTTTTAATCATCTGAAAAAAAAATTGATGGTTTTATGCAAATAGAATCTTTATGCAACAATAACCTTGTTACCAAACCATCAGATATTATCTGAGTACCTTGAAAAAATGATAAGTTGAACACTTGTTAACTATAAACACAAAACCTTTAATGGCATTAAACAAAACTAAATTATACGAGTGTAAAAAGATGTCTCTCACGATGGGACAAAAAGACAGGAAGTGTGACCTTTAAATGCGATCGTGTCACAAAAAAACAGCCCTATATGATAACGACATAGAAGTAGACATGAGTGAATCCTATATATTTTTTATCTCTTTTTTTTTTATTTAAAGCCCAAAATGGCCCACTACTCTGTACATGTCCTACTATTTCATCCGTTCCTGTATAGTTTGCGCCATCTATCGGAATAAATATTAATTCATGAAATAACTGAAGAAGGACATATGTTCGAAAGCTTCTATAATTCCTTTTAATTAAAAATAATAATATAAAAAGTTGCGGCGTTATACGTTTACCCCCCCCCCCCTTTTTTTTTTTTTTTTTTTTTGTTAAAGATCAACAACTAAACGTTGATTTAGTTTCTATCGCAGACTAATAATCATTATCAACAATTAGATTTATTCCGATAGATGGCGCTTTTTAAATTTAGAATCAAATTTTCAAATTCCATTTGTTTCTTCTATGCAATTTTGACAAGTCAATTTTCAAAGATGATTACATCGTCGCCTGGGAAAAAGGAAAAATTTTCTGAAAGGTAAAAAGTAAACAAAAGCTTTCGACCTCCATCAAACATAGAAGGAAAACTTTCCCATGGATAATGGCCATAAGATTAAGCACCGGCGTAACAAACGAAAGATTCATCATAATTCCTAACAGCGTTATTTATCTCTGCCTTACTTACATACTGGCTGGAGGGGGTATGGAAATATGGTGTTGTTGACAAATTAGGCGGGTGTCCTCCAACAACTGCGACATCTGGTACCTCGCTATTACGGTCTTCTTGGCTTCTGTTTTAACCCGAGTGTTGGCCGGGAGTATAGTTCGGCATGTCTTTATGCAAATTAAGAAAACGGACCATTAAGCTGATGAGTCATCTTTCTACCGATGAACAGCGATGGACTATATGTTCCTCGCAACCACACAAAAGTTGGTGGTTGTCCTCTCAGAGCTTCCTTTCTATGGCTGCCAGGCTTTTGATGATAGTGTAGGGTCATCTTCCATATAATTGTCCATACTCGGCCAACCATTGGCCAGTCTTCCCTCCATACCTCCTGCCAGTAACACCGTACCAAATATAGCGACGGTATAATTACCAAACATCCAAACCAAGACAAGCAAAAACTATAAGCTTTCGAGATGCGATACTTGAGAAGGAAGGCACAAGTTAATAAAACAAAATATACAAGTTCACAGGACAGTGCTAGAAGGTTGAAATGGCCAAAACTAGAAGACGGATGGGTCATATCACCCCAAGGCTCTTACAAGATATGGTGGAGAAGAAAATGCAAGGAGAAAATCAACATGGAAGAGCATGACTTATTTAGATAGACTTGCAACTACTAGAAGATGCTTATCATCATCATGGTAGCACCATCATCTGAGCCTTATCATCATGTAAGCATCATCACTTGAGCCTTATCATCATGTAAGCATCATCACCGGAGGCTTATAATGAACTACAGTCATCTTTGATACAAAGTTCAGCCGTTTTATAGAAAAACCATTTTATTCTGTTCTACTCAAGTCACTTTAAAACCGTATAATTCCATTCTATTGCATCATCAAACCAATCCTTACTTGGTCTCCCTTCATTCTTCAATCCCCCCCCAATATGGTCAATAGATAAGGTCCCGATGATACTCTTGTAAACTTCCATTTCCTTTGGATTCTTACATCATTTGGAAGGTACTGATGATAAACAAAGAAAGTGAATCCGCCAAACAACCGCGATTACGCCAACCTTGCTAAAAAGATCTCTGTGTACGACCAATTATTTTATCCCCACACACAGGAAGCACAGTTGTGCTCTGGGCGGATTCTAAAATTAGACATCGGGGGACCATGTGCCGCACTTGTTCGGTCGACCGTTTTAAGTGGGTTCCCCCACCCCCAAGAGGAGGGGGCGTTTTTATTTTTAATTCCCGTATTGTCGGGGGAGCACACAGGATGTGGTTGTCATGGCGACGTACACATCTGTCGCCAGCGGTGTCGCATTTCACGGGGCACATGTCGCGCTACGCACGCGTGTGCACAATGAGATAAAGGTTAGGAGGGCCAATATGCAAAATTGTTGTAGCAGTCTCGTCCAATAAATGGTGTAGGTTCACCCATCTGTGGGTGATGACATCGATGATGGTTGTCCACGCCTGTTCTAATGTTCTTTTCATATTTGCATAGCCTAGTCTTCCTACCTGGACCAGTATGTAGATAGGTTATGCTATTTCTTGTATTTCTTTCGTTGAGAATTCCTTATCTTGTTAGAGAGATCCTAAAAGTCGCAGGAATGGTCGATCCATCTTAATCATTTCTATTATTCTTCTTTAACTGTGACCTATAGACATTTCTCTACATTTTATTTCCTCTATCTTGCCGAACAACTATTTTATTCTGTGAGAGCACCACATCTTGAAAGTTTTGAGTCTTGGTTTGTCAGTGACCATGTTTGAGCCATATTGTCCATAGGGGAAACTGCTTGAAACTATCTCTCATATGGAAGACATATTAATTCCGAGGTACAAAATAGGCTTATACACTAAGGGATAAAAGAAAAAATTAAATGAGTTAAATATATAACAGAGTTTGGGGCTCAAATTCACTTCTTATGGCGTATGTACAGCGTATGGTGTAGTAAATTCATGCCAAATTTCATGATAAACCACAAGTTCCTTCTGAGTATTACACATTTTCCATCTCCACTAGTTTGGAGCCTAATACAATTTAAGGTGGTCTGGTAGATTAAACTGGCGAAACCGCTGGGTGGGTTCACTACTGATGAGCCAGGCCCCACCAATATTTTTCATCGCATATATATATCGTTCAATTGTTTATACTTTCACGTACAGATGGCGTGCTCAGCGAGCAAATATGCAACTTGAGTTCCCCCATCCTGTTAATTACAACAGCGATACATATTTACATACTGGGCTGTTTGACTGCAGCATTGGGTTAATAATGGCAACACTCCCAGATTATCTGTGGCGATTTACGCCGAAAATTCCTCTGTTAATTATCCCCTAATTCTATATGTGCGGGGACTTCTGGGAAGATCGGGGGGAGAGATACAATTGAAGAAGGGAGCAGCCTCGAAAGCTGCTGATAAACTGGAAACGTGGCGGTAATTGAGTGGGGAAATTAGAGGTTAGGGCGGCCATACCGCGCAGCTGTAAATTACCTTTATAAAATATTAACGCATATTTTATTCGAAAACGTTTCGCTCTTTTTTATTTGAGCTTTTCTATAGTTTTAATTTACATAGTTTTTTTGTTTCTTTTTTTGTAAAACCCCATCAATTATAGATCTAAGAAGGTGTAGTGTTAAAAAAAACGAAGCCAAAATGAATAATACCTGAGTATTACCTCCATAAATTTGCATATGTGCTCAAAATTTACATATATGCTCAAATTTAGATAATGAATCACTTAAATAATTAGAGATATGCTGTAGGTATATGTACATTACAATGAAAACAAATATAAACATTACAAGTATAAATCAACAATGATAATAAGGAAAGAGCAAACAACAAAATGAATATTGTATTTACGCAACCATATTTACATAACGGCTAAGAGTAGAGACAAAGAACACGATACGAAAGCTTCCTTATAATAATTCCATTAAAAGAGAGTATTATACAGCTGAAGAGAGACCTCTCGGAACGACCATCTCTGTAAAATCCGTTCTGACCTGACCCCTCCAATAAGAGACCAGGAGTATTTATCATGAAAATTGATTGGCCAATATTATGAAATAAACCTAAATCATTTGTCGTCAAGATAGAGGCTGCCTGGCCGGCATTTATAGTTCTTCAAATTAAAGATACTTCGGCCAGTAAATCTTTTTTATTGTCTTGAAGTTTCGACAAAAATCTTTTGTCCTCGTCAGGAGCGAACAAAATTAAAACATTTGGCAAAGCCATAATCATTTGATATTTATTTCCGCTAGGTGGCGCTCTGTCATCTAAAAAATGCTCATTTGAGAGTCAGGATATGTATTTTCTGTCTTCAGACTAGAGATATGTATATAGGAGGACAGTCCACCAAGGGAATGTATATTTACATACTTACAAATGTATTTGGCATAACTCCGGTCACTATGACGGGCTCAGTGGTTCCCCGTGGAGCGCGGTTAGACAAAGAGCTCTTTGAGGGAAGGCGACGCCTCTTTAAAACCCCCAAAGTTCTTTAATTCAATTAAAGGGTGGGTCCATTCTCTCTCGCTCTTTTTTAGAACGTTGCTCTTTTTAAAGGCTGATGGGTGACGTCACTAATTACCGCCACTTACAGTAACTCGACTGACCTTCTCAAATTCCACCAATATCACCTCTCACTTTTTAACATAAATATGAATATTATAACACCTAATGGGTTATTTTATTCCTGACGTTTTTGTCGAAACGTTGAGAAAACCTTTTCTAGCTGAAATGCATCTTAATTGAAAGAACTATGATTGCTGGCCACAGGCAACCTCTATCTTCAAGATTTAAATATTATATTTACATAATGTTTATATTATTCACTTAGTTTGAATACATTTTCAAAACCCTCTCTATAAAATCTATACAAAAATACATATATACACTCATATGGACAAAACATAAGGAAATTGTACCTTTTAACATGTATATCGGGATTCAGACAATAACTCTGAAATATATTACAGTGACCTTTATTTAAGACACATGAGATAACCAATATACACTCATGGATAAAACTTAAGGAAATTGTGCCTTTCAGCATGTATATCGGGATTCAGACAATAACTCTAAAAGATATTACAGTGACCTATATTGAAGACACACGGGATAACCAAGTATGTATACACTCATGGACAAAACTTAACGAAATTGTACCTTTCAGCATGTATATCGGGATTCAGACAATAACTCTGAAAGATATTACAGTGGCCTATATTGAAGACACACGGGATAACCAAGTATGTATACACTCATGGACAAAACTTAAGGAAGTTGTACCTTTTAGCATTGTAAAGGGATTCAGACAATAACTCTGAAAGATATTACAGTAACCTATATTGAAGACACACGGGATAACCAAGTATGTATACACTCATGGACAAAACTTAAGGAAGTTGTACCTTTTAGCATTGTAAAGGGATACAGACAATAACTCTGAAAGATATTACAGTGACCTATATTGAAGACACACGAGATAACCAAGTTTGAACAAAATTGCCTCTGTCTGCTTAAAAAAAAGGACAACCGGCGACATCAAAGACTTTCCACTTCCTCAAGTTGTGTCTATGAGGGTAAATAAAGTGTTTGTCCCACAAACACACACCAAATTTGACCAATCAGGACAGTCTAGCAGTTCCTGTGATGAAAAGTGTGTCTTACCTACAGGTACTGGCAGTCACACGTGTCCAGAGACAAACAAACTGGTTACCCGCTGTTTGACGTCAAAATGTCATCACACCGGGATAATATGCAAACTTTCCCGGATGGCGTTTTTATACGACAAATTGTCCGGCCGTTTTATAAACGACATCACCCAGCGTCAACTTAAGACGGTCGTCGTATATGGTGTGGACTAGATTATTCAAGTATTCACCATTTATAATAATTTAAAACGACGTTTAACAAATTTTACCGTAAATGTTTCTTTTGAACGAAAAATCGTAATTTATTTTAAGGAGAAATAACGACTATTTCTATCCTTAGGAATGAAGTATGAAAAGATGAGAAATAGTCGTTATTTCTCCTTAAAATAAATTACGATTTTTCGTTCAAAAGAAACATTTGCGGTAAAACTGGTCAAACGCCATTTTATAATCATAAGCCGCATTATATTGTATTATAAAATAATTTAAATGTTTATGAGTCGTATGTTAAACATAAGGCAATAACTCGCCATTCTAAGAAAAACCTGCCTTCTAACTAAGTAATAAATCAGAGTAAAGATCTCACTTGTTTGGCAAGATGGCTACGGTGTGAACGGCCAAGTTAGTCGTTGGTGCATACATCTCTCTCTAGAACTATCCCTCATTTTCATATTCACCACCAGCTCCAACTCTGTCAAAAGAATGCGTGTCCAAAACAAGTCGTTTCCTATTTAGACCATCCAAACGAGTCGTTTCACGTTTAGAAT
Organism: Cordylochernes scorpioides; assembly: GCA_030710605.1. Classification (NCBI taxonomy): domain Eukaryota; kingdom Metazoa; phylum Arthropoda; class Arachnida; order Pseudoscorpiones; family Chernetidae; genus Cordylochernes; species Cordylochernes scorpioides. The sequence continues at coordinate 915,743 of CP092878.1, read as the reverse complement.
TCGCCCAAAAAGGTCGTTTCACGTTTAGACTTCGGACAAATAGGCCGTTTCAGGTTTAGACTTTGGCCAAACAGGTCGTTTCACGTTTAGACTTCGTCCAAAAAGGCCGTTTCACATTTAGACTTCGTCCAAAAAGGCCGTTTCACGTTTAGACTTCGGACAAAAAGGCCGTTTCACGTTTAGACTTCGGACAAACAGGCCGTTTCACGTTTAAATTCTGCCTAAATAAGTCGTTAATGTTTAGACTTCGTCCAAACAGGTCGTTTCACGTCTAGACTTCGGTCAAACAGGTCGATTTACATTTATACTTCCACCAAACATGTTTAGACTTCGGCTAAAGCATGTAGAGAGGATGTAATAGCTGTATTAGCGTGATAAAAGAAGAAAACTGTAAATAAACGCTACAGAATCGCTGGGTGACACATTGGAATGCGACATGTCGCCGCCGGTGAAGAATGCTACAGGAAGTCTTGACGTTTCCGCTACTATAGAATATGCAAATTTATTTACTTTATTTTTTCTTATCTCAAGGAGGAGTCTCCTTAATCCTCTTCCCCGCGGAAATAGTACGGAGCGGGAGATTAATCTTCAGAGATTTCGGTAGGTAGGTAGGCATTTAGGAAAGTTTCTGTTGGGTTTTTTCTAACGGGATTAGCAGTTGAAGGGATTTGTCACGTTAATAGAATGCCTTTTTAATTAGATTAGGCTTAAAATGCGCTTAATCTTCCATTATTCTTTGAAAAGACGCACACACAACAACTGACACTAGAATTCTATGAGTGGGAAAAATGCACGTCCTTAATTCATTGACCGTTATTTTAAAACATTTTGACCGTGTGTCTCCGAAGAGTCAGTATAGTTTGCTGTCAAAATTTACCCTTGATTTTATTAAATATCTGTCGATATAATTTGGTGTAAGGGCCTACAGCATGTACTGTAGGTGCTGCAGTAATATCTTGTTTGGTTTAATACAATACGATTTTAGCTATTTATTACTACTAATAGACTTTACTGTAGGAGTCTCAAAATTCCAAAAAGGTAAGCTATGCTATTATGCATTTAAAACACGGCATTGTTTACATATTTGGCAATAAATTCTGAGCCCTATAACAAACAAACGCACACAAAACAGAGATTTTTTAACTTTTTGGTTTGTATATATAATCGTAAATATGCAACAATTATATATACATATGTCAGAATAAGTTTCTTAGTTCAGGTCTGTTATCTCTTTCCTTCTTTAACGAGATATTCTCAGAAACGTTATGTAGGATCCAGGGATGTTCTCCAAAATAATATGTAAATAAGTAACTATGTAAATATGTAGGGTATGGACTCACCATAGATTGGAAGTAGAACTGGTCGAAGCGTGTCTCCTGTTCCCGGATGGCGGAAGAGTTCTTGGCGACAGCTCTGTATCCCCGTAGTGCTTGTTTCCCGCTGCAGTCTATCCACTCGAGGATCTGTACACCGACGTTACATATTTACCACAGCCACTATGTAAATATATGTTTCATGATAGGATAGCCTGCATCACGCTGACGAGGGCCAATAGCTTGAAACTTGGTTGGCTTTTCATGATCTATCAAGAAATGATATTTGGCCAAAATATTCAATAATTAAACATAAAGAATTAGTTGATATTTAAGTATATGTAAATATACTCTTGTACAGGGTGCAAATATCTACACTAGTGGAAATAGAAAATGTCATGCCCAAATAGAGTTGAAGAAACATGGAGAAATTTGTATTCAAAATGTATATAAAATAGTGAATTATTCTCAATTTTAATCATTTAGTCTAAGCAATCGGCTGTACATTCATACTAAGTTTTAGGACAGAGACATCCTCCGTTCCATCAAAACCCAATACCTTCAGAATGGAAATCTAATGCTGCACATGACTGGTACAGAGCAGGGTGGACAATTCTGTCCTCCCAAGCGAACAACAATCTTTGATTTACAGACTTAAGTCTGGTCATCTACGTACAATGACTTTCCAGAATGGTTGCAAGGTTTTCCCACTATGTACTAAGTGTCAACCTGCAACCTCCAAAACACACTATTGACTATATTGACTGATCCATTGATGAGCTCTACTCATCCCCGGCAGACACCATCAAAAGGTTTTACAAGCTTGATACCCTGATATGACTGAGTGGAGATAAGAAAGAAGATGCTAAGTTTACGAATAATTCACCAGTTTCTTCTAGATGTAACACTTGCTATTTCCATTCATGTATTTATAAACTGAATAAGTGGATGGAAAGAGGTGACCCTATGTAACTATATATTGAATGAGGTAAATCAACACCTTATATACATATTCTCCTAAGAGATATACAGCAATAAGTGGAAAAGAAGGAGAAATAAATTAGAATTTACAAAGTTATATGGGAAATATGTAAATATAATAAATATCTTGATAGAACAGTATATGTACATATGTTATAGGTATTCTCCTGCCCTCCTCTTTATACATTCCTGTAAGTTATGGGAGAGGGTACACTGGAGTGTCTGAACAACAAAGAGAAAATATGCAAATACAGATCCTATATTTACCGTTTGTCATTACACGTTTGTCCGTGTATCTGTTATGGTGGTTTGATAAATAAGGTTATTTCTAAATTCTTGAAATTTGTTTTCTCCACAAAACTTAAAAAAAAAAAAGATATTATAACAATCTTGTGAAGACAGAGGTTGCCTGGTTCATAGTTCTTAATAAAAATAGACATTTCGGCCAGAATAATTAATAACGCCTTGCTACAAATGTTTTATTTCGATTTCTCCTGACAAAGACAAGAGATTTTTGTTGAAACGTTGAGAAAATGAACTTTATAAAATAAATGAAGCTTCCAGGGTTAAGTTTCTTGTGCAACTTTTTATTTTCAAGCTTTCGGACTTGTCAGTCCTTCAACAGGATTATCACGTTAACAACTTAATAATAAATACAATATTTTATATACACATTATTATATCAAAATTCGAAACTATTTTAAACGCGTAAGATTCTTTTTGAAATTAAACAATTTCTACTGCCTTTACTGCAATGGAAAAATAAAAGGGAGGGCCTGGCCCCACAGTGGTGAACCCTCCCAGCGGTTTCGCCAGTTTAATCTACCATACCACTGTTATATACATATTTTAAATACTTATTGTATATTGAGAGAAAAATATATTACATTATTTCTGTTTGTATAAAATTTTAACTGACCGAAGTATCTTTTTTTTTTTTAATAGAGAGAGATATTATGACAAGTTACACTAAAAAAAGCTAAAACGTTGTAGATTACACAGATAAAGTGTAAGAGGGAACACAATCATTTATCATTCAACTCCACTTACAAAAAAGGTAAAGAACAAGTTCTTTAAGAAAACAAGAATTGAGGAGAAAACTTCTCTGTTCCAAATATTAAATGTAGGATAATTGGGTGGAAGAACGAGTTGTGTGAGCGAAACGTTCCGCGGCATTCCAAATAAGTTTCCAGGGAGAAACTGACGTAATTAATTAAGTATTTACTTTGGTTTCTAATTAGCAATCGGTAAAAAAAAAGGTTGGGTGGAAAAAGGTTACAAGAACGGCGGGGATACTTTGCTTCAATGGAATTGGGTCGCTTCTATGACGGATTGGTCCTTTTTTAAACTTTTATTTTTTGGTGGTGGCGGTGTTCCCTTTTATTTGTTACACTTTTTATATATAAAAGTGATTTTTTTTCACTTTTTTCCACACAAGTCAATGACACTGGAACAATTTCAATAGGTAAGAAGGTTTCTAGGTTTTTTTTTTTCTTTCCGGAAGATTTGCTGACAAATTGAGTAAGATTCAATTTTTGAACAAATTTCCTTAAATTCTCCGTTTTTGAAATAAAATTATTAAGGTGAAAACATCAGATTTCCTGGGATAAGTTTCGTTTTTTAAATTCCCATTCATTTTTCTAAAGCTTTCGGACAGCTCTCTTCTACAGTAGAAATACACACAAAAGCCTTTATTAAGACACACAGGTCTTACAGAGGATTCTCCTTGGGGTTACAAGACGGAGAAACCTATGAAAGTGGGAAATAAAAAAATGGAGAAAGATTATATACATATGGTAAATATATACAGATTATAAGAAAAAAATAATAAGAAAGAAAAAAAAATTGGAAATATGGATGGGAGAAGTGGAGAGCGAAAAGAGGAAAGAAAACAGGTATTTACATATGGAACAAGTCAATTTAAGCTCTTCTGCTCACACAGCACAGGTGGGCCATGTCTTTTTCAAGAAATCTTTAAGAAATTTTCCAGGAAAATCCGAGTGTTCAGGGTTGTAAGGTTCTACAATAGAAATACGATGCAATAAACCGTCAATAGGACAACACGAGTCAAAGAAGACATATCCTGACAACGAGCACATGAGCTTTTTATATGTAATAATCAGATACTATTTTACATAATCTCATATATATGCAGAAACACACATCCAGCTTTATTAAGACTACCGGTCTTATACGCAGATTCTCACCACAGGAAGGAAACATAGATGGAACTCCTATAATTTTTTGAATATATATATTCATACTAAATATATTTCTTAATGTGAATAACAGTTATCTAGAAATTATTCGAAAAAGAAATAATAAACAATATTAAAGGGTTTCTTTTAATTTTGATTTCGCAAGCTTTCAAGCAAATTTTCTGCTCTCTGTCGCTGTGGTATCGCTGGAGACCCTTCGGCGATCTTCTATCAAATTCTGCAGCGGTGGCAGAGGCGCCATAAACATATTCATTGTACATAGCATATATTTTATTGTATTTTTTATTTTCTTTCTTTTTTTATTATAATAATCATCATCTTTTTAAATTTTTCATCTCTACTTGAATAGTGCGGACTGTGCACTTTTGTCTATATTTTGACGGGGTGTCAATTAAACTATGTTATTTGTCATTGTCTCCCTCTCTTGTTAATTTTATTTCTTAATTTGACGACTATCAGCCTATAAAGCTGTTGAAGAACAGAAAATTTTCTCGAAAGCTTGCGAAATCAAAATGATAAGAAACCCTTTAATAAATTAAATTTAATTGCCATCTATCGTTAAAATTTTACACAAATAAATTTACTGGCAATGCGTTTCTTTTAAATATCATCAAATATTATCTCTACAGACCTTACTGCAATGATATGAGTTATTGAATGAGAGGGCTTGGCTCATCAGTAGTGAACCCTCTCAGCGGTTTCGCCAAATTAATCTATAATCATATAAGGTACAAGACTCCAGACATATATTTTACATCATCTCTCTCTCTTGTTCAATTTTATTTTTCAATTTGCTGACTATCAGTCTATAAAGCCGTTTAATCTATAGAACCCTGGCCATCCTGACGTCTACCAAGACGCGCATCTATAGGTACTTCCTCGGCGTGGAACTGAGGAGTGAAGACCTTGTCTGGAGGAGGACTCTCTCAAGCTGGGGAAACCTTCCTTACTGAAGAAATTTGTACACAACTATATATATTCCCCTACATTTTATCTATCCTTTATTATATATTATCCTTTATTTTGAATTTTTTCTATAACAATTTTTTTTATTAGAAGAATCAATAAAATTGTTTATAAAAGCATAGGGCGCCTCTAGGGCGTCAAAATAAACGTAAAAACTAGACCCCATCTATTGACCGTCACCGCAAACTAGCGGTCGGTGACAAAGCCACAACACCAGCTTTGACAAACTGAGAAGCGTCCACCTAGAGACCATGGTTTCGGGTTAATGGCTCTCTTCAGTCTAGTACGGGCTTTAAATCGTCAATTATATATGGATAACAGAGCGCTTAGATTACACTCAATCCTGGTGAATGCTACGTACAAAAACGTTGATAAACGATGTCCATCGGGCCGAGGTGTCGATGCATCCAAACCTGGCCAAACAACTTCCTTCTTCAGGCGGGAGAGACCAGTAATAACTGAGAGTCGCCGAGAGAGAAAACCTCTAATCATTATAATTATATTCTACCAATTATTTGTCGTTTTACTTTTAACAGAAGGTTTTTTTATGAGAATATTAATTTTATTAAGACGGCTCTAAATATACAGTTGTGTCAATTGGGACTGTTGATAATTGGGACAGCTGATAATTGGGACAGCTGATAATTGGGACTGTTGATAATTGGGACTGTTTATAATTTAGACCGCTGATAATTGGGACTGTTGATAATTGGGAATGTGAATAATAGGGGCCTACTGTGACAATTGAAGACTACTGATAATTGGGACTTCTCATAATGTGACGAAGATTACTAAATTGTGTGTACACGCTTTAAACAAAAACACATATTCCTCAATAAGCAGTTATATAAACATGTGGTTCCAGTACAAGTGCTGTGGGGGTACAACAACAGCGCCACTATGTAAAGTAGTAGAGGAAAACAACATTCATCGTTGGGGTGAACCACAAACTTCTTCTATCGAGCCACTTATTGTGTTGTGTTTACAAAAGCTGGGAAGTATAAAAACCAAAGGGGATTAAATATACACTCACAGACAAAACTTAGGAAGTGGAAAGTCTTTGATGTGACAGTCGTCTTTTTTTTTTTTTTTTTAAGGGGACAGAGGCAATAAATATTGTTTACACTTTAAATCTCGTGTGTCTCCAATAAAGGTCACTGTAATATTATTCAGAGTTATTGTCTGAATCCCGATATAGAACTTGTCCATGAGTGTAGATATAATTTCCCCCGTCTCTAACTACCATTTCTACGTCCCATTTTGCATAAAATTCCATTGATGAAGGTAGTTAGACTGCCTGTACATAGGATTGAAATTTGTAACAATTCTAAGTTCTTCATTTCTCTAATTCTTTTTATCATTTTTAAACTTTGGGAAATTTTTCACAAACTTTGTGACGATTTTAGAAGGATTGATAGAACTGTTGCACTTTTAGTTGTATATATACATAGTTATATGTAAATATAATTCTATATAGAAACAAACTTATAGCGCAAAAGTTTTATTGATCATTCTAAAACCGTTTTTATCTCGTATTTGTTTGTGAAGATTTCCTGAAATCTTTGATTGTTTTTTTTTTTTTAAATTAGCGAAATAAATAACTTGGAATTGCTTAGTGACAAGTTTGATGCGTAAGAGAATTGTTACCTAACAGTTGTATGGCGTCTATAAAAAAAAAAAATGTTTAACTTCACGTGACCGACTATCCTCAGTTCCACGTTGAAGCCGACGTGGATGGAGAGAAGTAAACATTGAGAAGGGTGTAATCTAGGAAAGCTTTTTAATGAAGGGAGTGTCCCTCGGGTAGGTAGGGGGGGCCAAGGCTATAAATTGGACTTTAAAGGTACCGCCGGTGTTTACATCGGGTGTTGTTGTTCGTCTGGTTCCTATCTAGCACTACTTAGGTAACATAGGTGTATACGGTGTAGGACTGTAGACGTTTGTATAGAGAGATGTAGACGTTTATAGAGAGACCAATGTGGTAGATACACTCAATATGTCGGTATGACTTATCTCTACATTGTGTAGGGTGATACCTACCCAATTTGGGATACGGAGATATGGATATAACGTTTGTAATCCAATAAAACAACCCCTTGATTCAATATTAAATAAAAATATCAAGTTTCCAGGGAAAAGTTGAAATATCCTTTCAATAAAGATAGAGGTAAAAAAGTTTTCGAAAAGTTACTTTTCCCTGGAAACTTGATGTTTTTACTCAATTTAGCGTTTGTATTCAGATTGACCTGAGAAATGTGGGGTACAGTTATAGTGGTGCTATAGTTTCTAGTGGTTTAGATATAGTGATTGTGTTTAGTACAGCTACAGTATAATGAGCCACAATTTTGATTATAGATCAGAGCTACAAGATAATAAGACCAAATCTAAATAGATAAATAGTGGTGTGACAGTAACAACGTTGTTACCGAAACGTCACACACTATTTATGTATTTGGATTTGGTCTTGTAGTTCTACAGCTAGAGTATTTATATGTTTCTTTATTAGAGATGTACAATAAATAGGGTATATGTAGATATGTTAGGTAGTGTTTGATCTTAGGTACAGGAAGGAGTAAGGTGGTAGAGTACAGAGTTTGTGTAGAGGAGAAATGGAGTATATACAGATATGGCGTGTGTTATCATACATTCAATGACAGTGGAGTCTTACCTTAACTAAGTATCCACAGCCTTAGTTGTACATAGACGTACAACCAACACACTACATAACTACCGTAATACACAGGGACGTCCACGTGAAGTCACAATAACAAAGCGGCCTACCTAGACGTACAACCAACACACGCGAAGACGCACCAACAAACCTCCGTGCGCGGTGACGAACTGCGCCACACGCGCCCCCTGAGAGGCCCCCACTCACCATTGACACCAATAGCTCCCTCCCTACGGTGGGATGGAAGAGTTACTACACGGCGGCCATTCACTTTCCCCCTGCAGACTCCCATGACCGACCGACCCTCTAATGAGCGACCACCCATATTGACAACAACAACAAAACTTGATATAACCCGATTATACCACCTGCGGGAAAGACCAGAGTATCTATGTTATTTGGAAGGTCTTTCATAATGGGTTCTATTGTATAATGTATTTCCAATCTACCTTGCAAAGTCGAGATCTACATGTGTAGACATATGTATGGTGTAAATATAAAGATGGAAATTTTAATATGTAAATATAGATACTTCGTTCTGGACGCCCGTCGACACGCTTCGTGGACCAATTAAAGGAACTCACTGACTTAACGGTCACCGAGATGGTATATCGAGATCAAGACAGAAATGGCTGGCGTCGTGTTTGGGATGTAATTCATACAGTACAACGTTCGAATAAAATGATCTAAAGTACATAGACACATGGTATAGTTATAAACGAGGTATAAAAGTGTCTATAAAATGTGGTATTCACAAACCAGGAGCTGGGCTCAAAGCTGTACAAACAGTAACAAATGTTAAAATAATTAAAATAAAAACATAAAGCCTCCAGGGAAAAGATTCTTTTAAAAATATTTTTATTTTAAAATATCTCGAGCTTTCGGGCAAGTAAGTATAGACCTACTATATCTCTAGTTATAGAGCCGTGTTGAAAATTATTTCCCAAAGTGATATAATGTGGAATACAAAAATATGGAGGAAGTGGTTCATATATCCATGTTCAACTTTTCCTGCTCTATCCGATGGTTCTAACCACGACTACATAGACCTACTATATCTTGCCCGAAAGCTTGAGATATTTTTAAAAGAATCTTTTCCCTGGAGGCTTTATGTTTTTATTTTAATATTGATTCAAGGGATTATTTTTATCGAATAGTAACAAATGTAATAATATCGGTAACAAATGTAAATATCGCTGAATTGATTTATAATTTACTGGAGTCTAATAGATCAAAATACCTGTAGTGTTCACTACTGATGATCCAGGCACTCCCAATGTTTTCCTATCTTTTGTTTCAGTGGTTTTACAAATTTGTCTTCGATATGAGCATATAACACCTATATTAACACTGTTGATTTTTTTCCCTAATTACATTTTCGTAGAAGAGGTTTAAAAACACAAGAAATCTAAACTAAAACAATATTTAAAATGTTTATTCTATAAAATAATCCCTTACATAAATATTGAGTAAAATCAATCAATCCTCCAGGGAAAAGTGTCTTTTTGAAAACTTTTTATTCTTCTCTAGCTTTTGGACGTCCTTCTACAGGAGAAAACATGATGGGTTATATGGGAGAAAACATGATGGGTTATATGGGAGAAAACATGATGGGTTATATGGGAGAAAACATGATGGGTTATATGGGAGAAAACATATTTCTCCTGTAGAAGGGCGTACGTGCCCGAAAGCTAGAGAAGAATAAAAAGTTTTCAAAAAGACACTTTTCCCTGGAGGAATGTTTGATTTTACTCAATAAAATGTTTATATATACTACTACCCTTACTACAATGAAAATATAACTGAAAGGGCCTGGCTCATCAGTAGTGAACCCTCCCAGCGGTTTCGCCAGTTTGATCAATATCATAATTTTATTTAAAAAAAAAAAAAACATTAGAGCTATAAATAGTTTATATTTCTCAATACAGATGTGTGACGCGCTACACATATATAAATATAGTGAGATAAAAGTAGACAATTCCAAGTTCTTTTTAAACACTAGTTCACTTTTATTTTTCTTAAAACCTTTTTTTTAAAGAGCTTTCGGAAAAATCCCTTGTTCAAAAATAAACCCCGAGAGCTGATTTTGTGTATAGCCGTACAAAGAATGATTTATAGAAAGTTCCATTGATCATTTTCGGAAACCTCAACACTCTATAGAGAGGAGATTAACTCTCGTGTTTATTTTTGAACAAAGGCAATTTTTAGAAAGCTCTTTTGAAAAAAAGGTTTAAAGTGAGTTATTGTGATTTGTTAAAAAAGGACTCTGGATTATGTTCGGTGTTAAGAAATGGTGACCTAATACAGTGCCGTGATATTTACATGTTACGTAAGTAGTGTAAGTGTTGTTGTTTCTTATCCCCTTGTGTAAAGATTACACGAATTCCATGAGATCATGACTTTATGGATTGGGGTATAGGGGTGCAGCTTTCGTTGATCATGGCATTATGATCCAGGCACACTTTGGTGAAAGTCTGCCTGTAATTTGAGGCTGTTCCTAACATGGAAGCCTTTGCTGCTGATTCTAACATGAGTACAGACCTCCGTATCCCTGGAGTGGGACCATTGCTGAGGTCCATCAACTGGGTCAGTTGAACTCAGGATTTTTAAAGTGTAAATTTAAAAAGTTGTTGTCCGAGGGTAATACACAGTTGGCTGTGACATTTTTACTGACAGGTGTTTTTTTTAAATAGGGAAGCGGACAATTAGGGCTGTTGTCACAATACGTCAAGAGGACAACGCTCCTGTACGGGAGGGAGCGTTCTGAAAGTATCATTTAGGACATGAATATCATGACAATTGGAGAATTTCAACTACACTATGTACGGAAGAGCATTGCTCGATGCAAATATTTGAATGTAATTCTACAGTCCTAAAAGCTTATGTCCATAGTTTGCTTAAATACCATTTCTGAGATTCCACTCTTCAGTGTAACATATATAAGCAGAATGATCCAATACAGTATTAGAGCTCTAAGAGAAGCAGTCTGGTAGATTGAATTGACGAAACCGCTGTGAAGGTTCAACTATCCACTATTTAAAAAAAAAATGCTCCAATGGCCATCGATTCTTGTAAAAGTCCAACCCCACCAGTGAGTGCAAGTAACCAAAACGGGGCTCTGTCACATTTGTTAAATGCAAAGTCGAACTGCTTTTCACATGTGTAGACATGTGGTGCACTTACAGTAAAAACAGTCGCCTACTTCTACCCACCATGATTATCATGGCCTGTACTACGTGTACTAGGGATAAGCAAAAATAAAAGGAGAGAGAAAGTGAGTCACTGACACGTCTGGAACTGAATAAATAATTAGTTGATGTAGCTGTTGATGTAGTTGATGTAGCTGTTGATGTAGTTTATGTAGCTGTTGATGTAGTTGATGTAGCTGTTGATGTAGTTGATGTAGCTGTTGATGTAGTTGATGTAGCTGTGTATTTTTCTAGACAAACTTCAAACCAACAAATAATCTTCAAAACCATTTTTTTAATTGAATTTTTAGAGGGAGTTTTAAATATGTTAGGTCTTCTATTGTTCAATTTATTTCCTATCCTGATAAAGGTGATATTCATCGAAACGTCTTGGTCAATTCTAGCTGGCCGAGAGGTGTCGTTTTATTGGTAACACAACACTGGCGTCTCTCTTACACCGAGGAATGGAAAATTGGGTTTTAAAATTGTACGCAAACATTTTCTTATTTCTCACACCAGAGTATAAACGCAAAATAAAATCAAATAATATATGAAAAAAATAGTACAAATGTGTTATTGTACTGGGATAAGGTGCATAATTATGAAAAAAGGGCATCTCCTTATCGTGCAACTGAAAGTTGCTGATGGCTTGCGCCATCTATCGGAATAAATATCAACTTGTAAGTGCACCACATGTCTACACATGTTAAAAGCAGTTCGACTTTGCATTTTAACAAATGTGCCAGAGCCCCGTTTGGTTGATATTTATTCCGATAGATGGCGCAAGCCATCAGCAACTTTCAGTTGCACGATAAGGAGATGCCCTTTTTTCACAAATAATTTATGTTCAATTGGTTTGGTTAGGAATTTTGTTTGTAAAAACAATACTCGATGCATATATTTGCATATATACCTACTTGCCTTCTAAACTTATATGCATAGTTTCCTAAATAACTTCACCAAGAATTCCACACTACAGTACCGGATATATAAGTAGAACAGTCACACACACACACACACACAAAACCGTTATTAAGACACACAGGTCTTACAGAGGATTCTCCTTCGGGTTACAAGACGGAGAAACCCATGAAAGTGGGAAATATACAAAGGGGTAAAAATGGAGAAAGATTATAACACATGGTAAATATATACAGATTATTATTTTTGAATGATTCTATGGAAAATAAGAAAACATTTTTTTGGAAATATGGATGGGAGAAGTGGAGAGCGAAAAGAGGAAAGAAAACAGGTTAAGTAGAACAGTCCAATACAATAGTAGAGCGGTATATGGTAGATTAAACTGGCGAAACCGCTGGGAGGGCTTACCACTGATGAGCACAGATCCCTCCAATGCTTTATCAACGAAGTAAGGGCAGTGAGAAGTTAATTTAATTGTGAAAAAAAATCGAAATGAATAGTTTCCTTTTATTTACTATGTATTATATATTTACATACAATTGATTAAAAAAAACGTAATTTTTCTCTGATATTTGAGCCCTGTTGTAAATATTTTCCTCAATGGGATGTTGACGGAGGTTGCCCCAGTAACGGAAGGAATACCTGGAATACTTTATTGAGAAAGCACACGTTCCGAAAGCTTTATTCTTTTTTAACAAAACAGTCAGTTGGTTGGGGCGCGGTCGCCCTACTTTCAGTCATTCAGCGCAATCATTTATTTTCACACCATTCACACCAAAATTCACACGCGTATTTTGATTTTCGCCTATTTTCTTTTTTTTTTTCTTTTTGCGTGATTCGAATTTTTAGAATAGCGGAAATAAATAAGGAATACAAATTATGCAAATTGTCCACTTCAAAATACCGAGAGTTTATAATTTCAGACAAAATGTATTGACACGTAAAATGTGTATTTAAAAATGTATCCTTAACTTGGGACGTGGTCACCTACTGTCCTTGGGTATTATGCAACAATGTCAACTATGCAACAACATATGCATATATGTTATATGTATTTTTAAAAATTGTTTTTCACATATGTATACATAGTCAACATAAAGATATGGGAGGATGATATTCCTGCAACAAAATAGGCACCTCTCCCTTTAATTATGGATTAGAACAATATGCAATATGAAAAAATAGTACCAATCTGAAATTGTACTGGGATAAGGTGAATACATTAAGAATTAAGGCTTAACATGCATTATGTTTATTACCCCAGTAAACTCTTTATCTCTACTATAGTAAACACATTATTCTGATGTATAATTGAAGGGAGAGGTGCCTTTTTTGGTATATACAATTTTAAATAATTTTGGCGAGAAATTTTCTTTTAATAATATACAACAACAACAAAAAACTTTATGTCGTGTTGCTCCGGGCCACGAAACCACTCTATTCTTAAGGCAAATTTATTCATACGTCCTATTTATGGCACAAAAAATACGCTAAACTATGTAAATTAAAGAACAAATATGCAAAGAGCAAATATGCAAATACACAACACTTTATTAAGACCATTTAGTCTTATACAGATTCTCTAAGCAGAAATGTAGGGTACATACAGGAAAAACAGTAATAGTAACTTAACGATTTTTTTACAAATTAAACAATTATCAATTTTTCATCGCAGTAAGGGCAGTAGAAGTTTGTATTATGTATAAAAGAAACATTCGTGCTTTTAAATCCTTTCATTTTATATGTATAGATGGTGCGTTATTGCTTTGTGTTAATTATTTAAATGTATGTACAGTAATTTACTGTAAGTATATCACAGGTCTACACATGTAGGGAATAGTTCGAATTTTAAAATTTACAATGTGCCAGAGCCCTTTTTGGTTACTTGCACTTAGTAACGGGGTTGGAATTGTTACAAGAAACTGGGATTATAAGAAAAAAAGTGCTATATGCGAAATTCAATCCCGTATCGTGGTTGTATAAAATGGAAGCCCCACTAACGCTATTACTGAATGTATGAAAAAGTGAAAGTTGTATAAGCTTATGATTTTGCTTTGTTTTAAAAATGAATCGATGTTGGTTCCATATGCTTGAATTGAATATTACACCTTAGTTCTATATATATTTTATTGCTTAAAAAGGAACACAACAAAACAAAAAAATAAACTACAATTGCAAATGATTTGATAACTAACAAAGAGAAAAAAAAATTACAAAAATGATGATGATAAAAAATTGAATATGTCTGCCAGAAAAATGCTTCTATGAATTAAAATAATAAGAATAATTACAAAATTAACATAAAAACTTAAAACACAGTGTAATAGGAAATAAAAAGACTGTGATGCCCCTCCTCCCTGTCAGGTAGCAAAGATGGGTTTTCCTCAACGCTGGTGTCAGGGCCATGTTGCATCAACACCATGTTTGCCCCCAAACATTTCTACGTTAGTAAACATAATTTCTTACTGACACAAGTATCTATATACTCATTTTGAAACATTTTTTTTCTACGAACTCTACTGCCAATACATATAGGGAGTGCCTGGCTCATCATTGGAGAACCTTCCCTCACATGCAACCTTTATTAAGACATTTATGTAAGTCTTTATATAAGATTCTACCGGATTATTTAAAATAAATTAAAATTATAGAAAAAACAGATATTAGTTTATATATGCAAATAGAATATTAGTTTTAATATTTAAAATTCATGCGGAATCACATCTCAAAAAATTGTGGAAGAAAAATAAAAATTAAAATTTTACACGTATAAATTTACTGGCAATGCGCTTCTTTTTAAATAGCATCAAATATTATCTCTACAGACCTTACTGCAATGGTATGAGTTATTGAATGAGAGGGTTCACTACTGATGAGCCAAGCCCTCTCATTCAATAACTCATACCATTGCAGTAAGGTCTGTAGAGATAATATTTGATGATATTAAAAAGAAACGCATTGCCAGTAAATTTATTTGTGTAAAATTTTAACGATAGATGGCAATTAAATTTAATACTATATATTTGTTAATAAAAAAATATGGGTGTTAAGATATAGAAAGAAAAATAAACTTTTTAATTTACTATTTTAAAAATTCAGATTTATATCTTTTCATCAAAAGTGAATAGAGAAGGGAAATATATTGAATTCTATACTGATAATAATTTGCATATCGTAATTTATAAAATTGCTATTCCAAACGTATTGGACAAATATCTACAGTAGCAACAAGATTATTCCATTTCCTTCCCATAGAACGTAGACTTTCGAGCACCAGGTTCTTCTTCAGACGTTCCTACCACAATTACATATCTACCATATGGCCTCTCTACATACAGTATATATATACGTACAAATTAGCATTGCTGTATGTATGTATATAGAGAGTGCGGCCATGTTGTAGACAAGGGGTTTGTGTAGTAACGTCAGGCGAGGAACCTTACGTTTTATGCAAATAAATGTGTTACTACAAGAATCTTGTTGCAATATGTAAGTTTGTCAAATATCGGTACTGCCAATAACATCTACATAGACATAAGCCTTTATTAAGGCCTTATGCAGAAACTCTTCAACTGAAGAACGGGATAGCAAGAAGCCGAAATTTGCATAATTCAATCGATATATGTATATACGGAATGTGGCGGTGTACCGTATTGTGGTTTTCCTGAGTAACTACCCAAATATAGAAGATATAAAAATAGAGAAGAAATGGGAAGAGTAGAAAGGGTAACTAGTTTTTTAACATTTAAAACCTGTTGTGTACAGTGAGAACCAGATACAATATCTCACAGACCCAGGAGGTAGCAATAAGACCTACAGTCACCACGCTACTGATGTCCTTGACTTCTGAAGCCAAACGGAAAATAAACAGAAGGACCCCCAACGTGTTTTTTTTTTTTTTTGACTTTGGACTCCCACACGCATGCGCCGTGGGAAAGCAAACAAACGACAGTAAGACGATCAGTTCGTGAGAAGACATTGACCCTGTGGTCCGTAGTCAGATTTCTTTTTCTCACGAAATATCACACAAACTAAATTTAAGAAAAAAATTTAAACAATATTATTGAATAACGTTTTAAAACGACTTTTGTGTTTTGAAAAATATTATGAAATATATATAATAATGTTTATTTTAAAAAGGCATATATTGGATCAAAATATCATTTATTTTACCAATATTTCAATTGGCTGAACGCCAACCTTTTTCAAGGTATTATAACATATTAATAAAAATTCGAAACTATTATAGACGCAATGCAATGGGCATTGCAGTAAGGGCAGTAGAAATTGTTTATTTTTTAAAATAATCATACGCGTCTATAATAGTTTAGAATTTTGATAACAGATGGCGCGCTAATGCATCATAATAAAACATATTAATGTATGCCTATATGTTATAATACCTTGATAAAGGTTGGCGTTCAGCCAACTGAAATATTGGTAAAATAAATGATATTTTGATCCAATATATGTCTTTTTAATTAAATATTTATTTATGGATTGCTCTATTTTCAACATTTATTCCTATCTAATTCCCTTGATAAAGGTGGCAATATGTTACCGAAACGTCTTGTCAACCATCAATAAGTTAAAACGGATGGGAAACAATGGTCAGTATATAGGGAGCAGCGCGTTTCTTCCCTTGATTGCTAATCAGTTTTAAAATGAACTTTTTACCAGTTGTTTACACAACAGGTGGATAAGTAACAACAAAATAAAAATTATAAATAAAATACAATTCGCTGAGGGAAGTTTCATTGTTGTTGTTGTCAGGTCCAATGAAGAGCCTCAGATGTCTCCATACATCTCTATCACAGCAATGTCCACTATCTTGGGTGTGTAAAGCTGCTGCTCTGGGTCCATGTCAATTTTCTGTTGTTGTCGTGTCCAATGAAGAGCCTCAGATGTCTCCATACATCTCTATCACAGCAATGTCCACTATCTTGGGTGTGTAAAGCTGCTGCTCTGGGTCCATGTCAATTTTCTGTTGTTGTCGTGTCCAATGAAGAGCCTCAGATGTCTCCATACATCTCTATCACAGCAATGTCCACTATCTTGGGTGTGTAAAGCTGCTGCTCTGGGTCCATGTCAATTTTCTGTTGTTGTTGTCTTGTCCAATGAAGAGCCTCAGATGTCTCCATACATCTCTATCACAGCAATGTCCACTATCTTGGGTGTGTAAAGCTGCTGCTCTGGGTCCATGTCAATTTTCTGTTGTTGTTGTCGTGTCCAATGAAGAGCCTCAGATGTCTCCATACATCTCTATCACAGCAATGTCCTCTATCTTGGGTGTGTAAAGCTGCTGTTCTGGATCCATGTCAATTTTCTGTTGTTGTCGTGTCCAATGAAGAGTCTCAGATGTCTCCATACATCTCTATCACAGCAATGTCCTCTATCTTGGGTGTGTAAAGCTGCTGCTCTGGGTCCATGTCAATTTTCTGTTGTTGTCGTGTCCAATGAAGAGTCTCAGATGTCTCCATACATCTCTATCACAGCAATGTCCTCTATCTTGGTTGTGTAAAGTTCTGGGTCCATGTCAATTTTCTGTTGTTGTCGTGTCCAATGAAGAGCCTCAGATGTCTCCATACATCTCTATCACAGCAATGTCCTCTATCTTGGGTGTGTAAAGTTCTGGGTCCATGTCAATTTTCTGTTGTTGTCGTGTCCAATGAAGAGCCTCAGATGTCTCCATACATCTCTATCACAGCAATGTCCACTATCTTGGGTGTGTAAAGTTCTGGGTCCATGTCAATTTTCTGTTGTTGTCGTGTCCAATGAAGAGCCTCAGATGTCTCCATACATCTCTATCACAGCAATGTCCTCTATCTTGGGTGTGTAAAGTTCTGGGTCCATGTCAATTTTCTGTTGTTGTCGTGTCCAATGAAGAGCCTCAGATGTCTCCATACATCTCTATCACAGCAATGTCCTCTATCTTGGGTGTGTAAAGTTCTGGGTCCATGTCAATTTTCTGTTGTTGTCGTGTCCAATGAAGAGCCTCAGATGTCTCCATACATCTCTATCACAGCAATGTCCACTATCTTGGGTGTGTAAAGTTCTGGGTCCATGTCAATTTTCTGTTGTTGTCGTGTCCAATGAAGAGCCTCAGATGTCTCCATACATCTCTATCACAGCAATGTCCACTATCTTGGGTGTGTAAAGCTGCTGTTCTGGGTCTATGTCAATTTTCTGTTGTTGTTGTCGTGTCCAATGAAGATCCTCAGATGTCTCCATACATCTCTATCACAGCAATCCTACAGTCTCCCCCAAATCATAGACTAAAATCAAGGAAACCGATATGGTCCAGAGGAAACCAACTTCTCTCCCAAAATTTTAATATCTCAGAAGCATGGACAAATTCCTGGATCAGCTCCGATATCCCAAACAAGAACCTCATCACAAGCCCAAGTGTCAAGATCCCAGGTTTTTCCCTCCCTCGACGAGAATGGGTGCTTCTAAACCGCTTTAGGACAGGTCAGGGAAGGTGTGCAGAGCTGATGAAGTTATGGGGCTACACCAAAGATCCAAATTGTGCCTGCAACGTCCCACAATCAATGTCCCATATACTAGATGACTGCCCGCTGTACAAATTCAATGGAGGAATCTCCAATCTCCATTCTGTCACCCCGGAAGCCCTGAACTGGCTGAAGGCCTTGCCTCTCAGACTTTAATGACCGATATGTCCTCACTTCTTTTTCTATATTTAATTCATTTTGTCTCCTCTCTAATTGTAAATACGCTGCTGTATCACCTCATAAGCATAAATAAATACAGCAATGTCCACTATCTTGGGTGTGTAAAGCTGCTGTTCTGGGTCTATGTCAATTTTCAAGCAAGAGTTTATATATAACGGAAATACAAGCTTTCGAGCTGAACAGCCCTTTGACAGGTATAAAATAAAAACATAACAAAACGAAAGCTCCAATAAAGGTAGCGATATTATGGGATGTCGGGAAGTGATGTAAACACAGGAACGTTCCCACACACAGTACTGTTACGTTTCCTTTTACGTCTGGATGTTGTTGACTTTTTCTCCCCACTTCCATTCTACTAAAGCTGAGGCTTAGATGGCAATATTTTGTTAGATAGAAATATATTTTTAAAAAACGTTTGTTTTGTTCTTTTTATTTTGAAGCTTTCGAATCTTGCTCTTTCTCAACCTGAAGATATACAATTCATTGAGAAAGGGCGAGTTTCGAAAGCTTCCAATAAACGTTGTTACATCAATACGTAAAAAAAAAAGAACAATAGAATAAAAGAGAAAATATACAGAATCATGTGATAAAATTATGATTAAAAAGGGCATATCCTGATAGTGTAGTTGAAAGTTACTGATGGCTTGCGCCATCTATCGGAATAAATATCAACAAATCGATGTTTTTTTGTTTGTTTGTTTTAATTATAATTTTAAAACCCTGAAAAAACTCTACAATTCTTTAGAATGATATTTTTACCCAGCAATACTTCTCTTGAAAACCGTGTAAATAGCAATGACAACTCGAAGTTGTTCCATTCTAGAGTGTAGACGACCGACGACATTAAAGACTTTGGCGAAACCGCTGGGAGGGTTCACCACTGATGAGCCAAGCCCTCCCAATATATTTTATCATCGCAGTAAGGACAGTAGAAGTTCGTTTTATGTATAAAAGAAACATTCGCGCTTTTAAATCCTTTTATTTTATATTAAAGACTTTCTACTTCTTTAAGTTCTGTCCATGAGTTCTGTTCTCTCATAGTCTTTTTTTAATATAATTTCCCTCTTATTATATATCTTTTAATTTAGTGTGTATGTTTTACCATTGATGGGTAACAATAAAATTGATTCAAAATCTACATAAAATGTAAATTTGTAGAAATAAGCTCCGCCTACCTGACTAGACTTCTCTTGAAAGGCCTTGAGCTTATCAACCGCTTCCTTGGGGTCCTCTTCTTCACCATAGAACCAGGATTTCACTTGATCTACCCACCACCTGCACATCCAACATCTCTTCAGGTTCTGTGGAAACATCTGGTTACATCTGTGGTTACATCTTTCCAGTCTAAGTGTTCACTCAGCTTTCAATCAGACTTTTAAATACCTCAATTATAAGTTGAAAAAATAATACATATATGTCGTAGCTAAATGAAGAGGCGCAGCCGTTATGCCTAGCGAACAGAGCACCCGCGATGTCTGCCACCTTTATTTTTTGTCCAGCTTTTATACATGGATGAATTTACATATTTACATTTTAACACAAGCGTAACATATTTACATACTTATTTTGACGAAAATAAATTATATCTCTTGTCATTAACTATACAAATTATGACATATATGATATTGTACTGGGATAAGGTGCATAAATTATGAAAAAGGGCATCTCCTTATCGTGCAACTGAAAGTTGCTGATGGCTGGCGCCATCTATCGGAATAAATATTAAATATTCTCGTTGATATTTATTATAAGTTGTTTCGATGAATTTCTATCCTATATTTAGAAAACGCCATTCAACATCAACAACAAACAACAAAAAGGCTTTTATTAGGGCCCATTGCCCTGCATGGATTCGCCATACAACAACAAAATAATACAGTAATTTTTTTCTCTCCCTTTCCCCATGTGTACGTGAGCCTTTGTTTGAAACGGGATTTATTTACACATCTGTTCTAAAACTTTCCTCACTACCTCTTTTTCGTATGAATCTATTTACAATTGATCTGTAGAAATTATAGAGTTCTATTGCTATATTTTTCTTTTCTGATTGTTTTCTGAAATAGTTCTCAGCTAGAAAACGCCATTCGAATAAACGCTATTTTACAAACACAAGCTTTCGAGAACATTATCTTTATCAATAAAACTTGTTACCAAAGTTTTTAAAAACTATTTCTACAGAGCTGTGTAAAAATCAGAAATTGAAGAGGGGGAGGGGCTTGGCTCATCAGTGGTGAGCTCTCCCAGCGGTTTCGACAGTTTAATTACCATGTTCCTTTTCAATTCTTTAATCCTTGCAATATAAGGTCTGTAGAAATACGTTTTTTAATTATATAGATATATAGAAAGCCGCGTGTTAAAATTGTGTAACAAATTTCAGTGACAAGATGATGAATGATTCTCAAGTTATTGCTTACCTTACTTACATATCCCCCCCGTTCTGTAGATTATTTGATAAAGAGACATTTCCGAAAGCTTGCAACGAATATATTTCTATAAACAGACTTCGACTTCGAAACAACTTAAGACTTCACCATAATCAAGTAATTGACAAAAGCTAAATGTTAAATCGAGGAAATATAGTGTTGATCGTTATATCGAAGTTATACGCTATACTATCGTACTTTGTTTATTTTAATATTTCCTACTACAATATATACATATCCTTTATGTTTACATAGAGGTATATGTATATAGGGTGTCCGGTTTATTCGCCCGCTGATTGGTTAACAACTATCACATGATCTTCAGAGCGATCCATTTTAAACGAATAAAGAAACATATTCCAAGTCACCTGATTGATTGTGTCTAACTGTTGAATGGACCTTTTTTTCTGTTTTTTTTTTACAATTAAATATATTTTATTAACACTCATAGTTATTTGTTACAAAAATCAAAGATAAATTAAACAAAGATAAATGTTATGAAAAAGGCATCTCCTTATCGTGCAACTGAAAGTTGCTGATGGCTTGCGCCATCTATCGGAATAAATATCAACTATTCTCGTTGATTTCTAATTATTCCAGAATTGGCCAATTACCCATTCTTGATTAATCAAGAAAAGCTAACCACGGATGGGTAATTGGCCAATTCTGGAATGATTAGAAATCAACGAGAATAGTTGATATTTATTCCGATAGATGGCGCAAGACATCAGCAACTTTCAGTTGCACGATAAGGAGATGCCTTTTTTCATAATTTATGCACCATATCCCAGTACATTATCACATTTGTACTATTTTTTCACATAAAGATAAATGTGTTTATTAACAATTTGGTGATTAAAAAAAAAACTGTTGAATAGAGTTGATGAGAAGGCTTTCTCTTCTTTCTTATTTCCATTCAATCATAATAGGGTATCAAGCTTGTAAAGCTTGTTGATGGTGTAATGAGATGGCTTTTAAATTGTGTAGTACACCTATCCCCCGATTTACACGGTAGATACGTTCCTGAGAAAAACGTGTATATAAATCGGAAATTATTATTTTTTTTTTATTAGAAATACAGACACAGTGTGCGTGTGCAGCGAGTCAGCACATAAGCTCGGGATTCCTCGTGAGATGTGTACACAGCGCATGTGTTCAATCACCAAGTACCAAAGATTCCAGACAGCCACTCTCCTAGGTATCACCAACATATGTCCAGCATCCCTAGAAAATCTCCCAAGAAAGAAATCTGCCTGGCGACACCTCATTAATTGGACTTCCACTGGCATTGTATATAAATCCAAGAAGACTTAGGTCAGAAGGACATCCCGGGTAGTTGGCGACTTCTGTACGTTCCAGGAACCTGGGTTACTTAAATAAATAAATAATAGTGCGATAAAATCAAAACAAAAAAAAACTTATTTGTTAAATCGTGTAAGAGCGAAAACGTGTAAAACAAGTACCGTGTAAATCGGGGGATAGGTGTATACTCAATGTTTCTACGCAACGTTACTATGAAGTCACCCAACGCTACCTGTAATCTTGATTCTGGCTGTATCGAGACTGTATCATCTCTAGTTCTTTCACGGCAGCTTCCACGCCCTCATGGTCCACGGGGATGTTGAGGCGGCGGCGGGGTGAGAGGGACTCGAAGATCTGAGGACACACCACACGTCATGGTCAGGAAACCGAAACTAAAGATCTCTTAAAGTTATGGCGACCTTTAAAAAGGATTGCGCTGGAGGTCATGTGATAGTTGATAACCAATCAGCGGGCGAATAAATCGGACACCCTATATACAACAAAAAGGCTTTTATTAGGGCCCATTTCCCTGTATGGATTCGCCGTACAACAACAAAATAATACAGCAATTTTTCCTCCCTTTCCCCATGTACACGTGAGCACCCTATATACATATACCTCCATGTAAATATAAAGGATATATATATATGTGAAAAAATAGTACAAATGTAATATTGTACTGGGATAAGGTTCATAAATTAAGAAAAAGGCATCTCCTTATCGTGCAACTGAAAGTTGCTGATGGCTTGCGCCATCTATCGGAATAAATATCAACTATTCTCGTTGATTTATTCCGATAGATGGCGCAAGCCATCAGCAACTTTCAGTTGCACGATAGGGAGATGCCTTTTTCTTAATATATATATATATATTTTAAATAGAGCTATCCAAAAATGGACGCGAAAACACCGTTTATCCGGAATACAATAGGAGAAGGGGATCGTCAGATATTATATCTGAGAAGATATAAAAAGCTAACACACGGCGTCGAGTTTTTTTTATCGAAAAAGTATAAGCTTGGCAAGCTTTAGGACAATCATTGTCTGAAAGCTCG
>CP092878.1:880356-891913 GCA_030710605.1 Cordylochernes scorpioides | reverse complement strand
GTTTAAATCTGTTTATATTTTATATCATTTTTGATTAATCATTCTTTATGACAATTTAAAATATCGTTCTATTGAAAAAACACGTGAAAATATTAAAAATATTAAAGAATCTTATCGTAAAGAAAGAGGCTGCCTGGCCGGCATTCCTAGCTTTATGAAAAATACGACACTTCGGCCAGTTAGAGTTTTTTTATTTTCTCAATGTTTCAACAAAAATATTTTGTCTTCATCAGGAGAAATAAAAATAAAGCATTTGGCAAGGTGTTAAAAATTGTTCTATGATAGAGAATTGTCTTGCCAAATGCTTTATTTTTATTTACTTCTCCTGACGAAGACAAAAGATATTTGTCGAAACGTTGAGAAAATAAAAAAACTCTAACTGGCCTAAGTGTCTATTTTTAATAGAAAAGAATCTTGTATTTATTGTTTCAAATATAATCAAATTGTGTTTATTTTGTCGTACATAGGAGGTTTGTATCCCAAATCTACCAGTACTTAGAGTTATTTCCCCATAGCCACCCATAGGTTGGTGGCTGATGTAAGGTCATTCTACCGAATAAACTCCGTTTTTTTTCCTCCATACTTTATACTTTACCTCCCTACACGCCCATTGTCTAACCAAACCATGCCGAATCCTTTTTAAATATACGGATTAAAGTTACACACACAAACTGTTTAATTAACTAGGCATATATTGGATCAAAATATCATTTATTTTACCAATATTTCAGTTGGCTGAACGCCAACCTTTATCAAGGTGTTATAACATATTAATATGTGTCAACAACAAACTCAGCGCCACATAACGTACCTTGATAAAGGTTGGCGTTCAGCCAACTGAAATATTGGTAAAATAAATGATATTTTGATCCAATATATGCATTTTTAATTAAAGGTTTATTTATGGATTGCTCTATTTTCAAAACATAAACTATTATAGTTTTACAACAAGATCAAAATAGGATTTAAAAAAAAAAAAACTTTCCCAATAATTATGAAAAAGGCATCTCCTTATAGTGCAACTGAAAGTTGCTGATGGCTTGCGCCATCTATCGGAATAAATATCAACTATTCTCGTTCATTATTCCAGAATTGGCCAAATACCCATTCTTGAATATTTTTTTCACATTCTTTCCCAATAAGTTTGTTTATTACGAAAATGACGAGCTTTCGAGATCTCTCTTTTCAACAAGCCAAAGACCGAGTCCTCCGTGCTCACTCTCAGATATAATTATGGTCGTTGAAGAGGGGTAACTCGAAAGCTCGCGGTTTTTGTAATGAACAAACTTATTGCGAAAGTTTTTTAAAATCTTTTTGTAGAAGTATATCGCAATTTTCTTATACACCTATCCCCCGATTTACACGGTAGATACGTTCCTGAGAAAAACGTGTAAATCGGGGGATCGGTGTACACAGAAATAAAAATAAAATGTATTGACAGATTAAAATATGTAGTCAGCACATAAGCTCGGGATTCCTCGTGAGATGTGCACAGCGCATGTGTTCAATCACAGTAGCATTTAGTATAGCGCGATAAAAACAAAAACAAAAAACTTATTTGGAAAGCCGTGTAAAAGCGAAAACGTGTAAAAAAAAAGTACCGTGTAAATCGGGGGATAGGTGTATTTTATTAGAGTTTTAAAAATTGCTTACAATTAGCACCTCTTTATGTATTTAAAGGCTGTTGAAGAGCCTTGACTCGAAAGCTTGCCTTTGAAATACATCATAAAGATACTTGGGACAAATAATTCTCTAAAAACTCCAATATGCAAAATCTCTCAACCATCTGTCTCCATTAGGTCTCTCCTACATATTACCTGGACTGTGAGTTCATGATAGTCATTCGGTTACACGTCTCCTGGAGTCTTATCCCTTCTTTTATCTTGATACAATCGAAGAAAACTTAGATACAAGTTATATAAAGTGTTATCTTAACTATGAATTAAGTGAAAAAATAAACCAAAGATATGAAATTGACCAAATCTGTCCGAAACATTAACAATTAAAACATCTAACTGAACACTGCCATCTATAGGATTAAGTATCAACTAAATATTAATTTACTTTTATTTAAAATATATATTTTTAATTATCGGGGGGGGGGGGATCAATATTTTGTTAATAATTTAATCCGATAGATGGCGCAAACTATCAATGTCGTTTATTTTTGCACGATATATCAGGAGATTTATATTATTATTAATAATAAAAGATATAAATGAAGTTGTGTGTTATATGTGTAAAAAAAGAAGTAAGACTGAAGCAGCTACTGACAGTGGCGGTGTCAAGAAAGGTCGACCGTGAAAAGAGACGTGAATAATTCATAGGACTCCCTCGTTAGTTCCTCAACCTGTCCCCAGGTGGCAGAGGTCGCGCTCATTAGCCTGGCTGAGGAGGAATTCTGCTCATTCCATTTACCATGGAACACCGCGTGTGACAGCGAATGATGGTTCTTGTCTCGGAAGCCATTTCAGGGAGACCTTCAATATGCTTTGGGTTGAGATAGTACAGTATTATGATGCATTAGCGCGCCATATGTTATCAAAATTCGAAACTATTATAGACGTGTATGATTCTTTTTAAAATTAAACAATTTCTACTGCCCTTACTGCACTGGAAAAATTAATGGGAGAGCCTGGCTCATCAGTGGTGAACCTTCCCAGCGGTTTCGCCAGTTTAATCTACCATACTGTCCTTAAAACTTAGGTCCATAGTTCATCTAAAATTCCGATTCCAAGAATCTAGCAACAGTATCACTATAAAAGGAAGATAGATAAATGCAATATAACAGCGGTATGGTATATTAAACTGGCGAAACCGCTGGGAGGGTTCACCACTGATGAGCCAGGCCCTCCCTTTAATTTTTCCATTGCAGTAAGGGCAGTAGAAATTGTTTAATTTCAAAAAGAATCTTACGCGTCTATAATAATTTCGAATTTATATACACACAGGCGTGTTTGTGAAACCAGAGCTGGAAACAGGACACAGCGGGACACATGTTGACACACTGTGTCACTAGACGGCTTCCTATTTTAACCACTAAGTGGAGAAATGTCACTATTTTGGGTCTGTCTTTACAATAAAATAGAAAGTTACTTCACACGCCGCTAATTATGACATCCTATCTGGAGCAGAAATAACAAATTAGAAGTCGCTAATTTGCACACCGGGGTCGCCAAAAATACACGCGCACCTCTCCCCTTGCATACAATTAGGACAATTTAGCCTCCGATGGTGGTCTCTGCCTCCTCGCCATTGTACATCACTCGCTTCTGTCATCTCAACTCTCATTGCTAGAATTCAAGCTGTTTTATCACGGTTTCTTCTTCTTTCTATTCGCGCTAAGTAGTTTCTTTTCTTGTCTTTAGATGGCGTTGTTGTTGTTCTGAAGATAGAGGCTGCCTGGCCGGCATTCATATTTCTATCAAAAATAGACACTTCGGCCAGTTAGAGTTTTTTTATTTTTCTCAACGTTTCGACAAAAATATTTTGTCTTCGTCAGGAGAAGTAAATAAAAATAAAGCATTTGGCAAGGCGTTAAAAATCGTTGTTGTTGTTGTCATGTCCAATGAAGAGCTCAGATATCTCCATACATCTCTATCACAGCAATGTCCTCTATCTTGGGTGTGTAAAGCTGCTGCTCTGGGTCCATGTCAATTTTCTGTTGTTGTTGTCGTGTCCAATGAAGATCCTCAGATGTCTCCATACAACTCTATCACAGCAATGTCCACTATCTTGGATGGGTAAAGCTCTGTTCTGGGTCCATGTCAATTTTCTGTTGTTGTCGTGTCCAATGAAGAGCCTCAGATGTCTCCATACATCTCTATCACAGCAATGTCCACTATATTGGGTGTGTAAAGCTGCTACTCTGGGTCTATGTCAATTTTCTGTTGTTGTCGTGTCCAATGAAAAGCCTCAGATGTCTCCATACATCTCTATCACAGCAATGTACTCTATCTTGGATGGGTAAAGCTCTGTTCTGGGTCCATGTCAATTTTCTGTTGTTGTCGTGTCCAATGAAGAGCCTCAGATGTCTCCATACATCTCTATCACAACAATGTCCACTATATTGGGTGTGTAAAGCTGCTACTCTGGGTCCATGTCAATTTTCTGTTGTTGTCGTGTCCAATTAAGAGCCTCAGATGTCTCCATACATCTCTATCACAGCAATGTACTCTATCTTGGGTGTGTAAAGCTGCTGTTCTGGGTGGCTCTTTAGATGGCGTGGTAAGGCCATATGTTTGAATTATACCTAACTGGCTTGATTATGATTTTATTGCAGAAGATCAATGCTCTATGCAACTATTTAAATCTACTATCCTTAAAACTTATTTCCATAGATTAGCTAAATACCAAAAATCTATTTCAAGTGCCGGTTATGAAAAAAGAATGGTTTAATACAATAGTAGAGCAGTATTGTTGATTAAACTGGCGAAACTGCTAGGAGGGTTCACCAGTGATGAGCCAGGCCCTTCTCAATATGTTTCTAATCTCCCCTCTTGGTAGAAAGAGAGAGACTGAGTGTACTGTAAGACCAAATATATGTAATTCCAGGCTATGGTAACTCATGGAGGGTTAAAACTAAGTGTTTTATTCACTTTCCTTTCTGCTTAATTAAACATATTTATACTTAGCTTAGACCTTTCTGGCGGCTTCAGGGAAACGGAAAATGTATCTAGACACAACCTAACCCTCCCAGCATGACCTCGCATGATATATTTACATTTCTAAACATGGCAAACATCTACGCCGAGAGTCTAAAAAAGCACCTGACTAGCTAGCACATTGCCAAGGAAATGTGTCAACAACACCAAAACCAACACGACCTCTAAAGAACACCACTTAACCAGCAACAAGACTGCCCCAATTCTCGCTAAACTAAGCGATCATGTATTTAGCATGGACACATCCACATGTTCTAACCAGCGAACATGGGGTCGGCGGGGACAAGATATAAAAAGAGATGGAACGGCCTTGTTGCTGACACACTTGGAGGTGACAAGCCCTCGGCGACAATGGCGACACCGCCAATTGGATTTGTAACCTGTCAATCATCACTTTCCAACGTGCTATACCGTGATGATATTTTTGGGACGGTATGTAAATAGGGTTCGTTTACCCCCCTATGCAAATTTTTGTTGTTGTGTCACCCGGTATGTTGGTATTAATTGCTTGGATGCGATAAAATGTTATATAAGAGGGACTATTATAGACGCGTATGATTCTTTTTTTTTAATAAACAGTTTCTACTGCCCCCTTACTTTATTTTTAAAAATATTCATACGCGTCTATAATAGTTTCGAATTTTGATAACAGATGGCGCGCTAATGCATCATAATAAAAAGGACTGTTAGGACTTTAGAATTTATATAACAATTCTCTTTGTTGTTAACACATCTGTTAATAAAAATTCGAAACTATTTTAAACGCGTAAGATTCTTTTTGAAATTAAACAACCTCTACTGCCCTTACTGCAATGGAAAAATTAAAGGGAGGGCCTGGCTCATCAGTGGTGAACCCTCCCAGCGGTTTCGCCAGTTTAATCTACCATACCGCTGTTATATTGCATTTTTGGAACTTCCTTTTATAGTGATACTGTTGGGAGACTCTTGGAATGGGCATTTTAGATGGACTATGGACATAAGCTTTGTGAGGATAGTAGAATTACATACATTTGTAAATATATAATGTTAATGATAAATAGAGGAATCAGTAAAGGGAGAAAACACTATATGCACTATAAACACTATAAGACTATATGCAAATATGTACAGTCGAGAATGCTCCTCAAACGACGAAGAGTCCTCCGTCAGACAATCAGGGATTCTTCGTGAACTCTCGTTTTAAGATTCTGGAAACAACTTGTAGATGGATGTCTTGGTTGACACGAAGATGTCATCATGTAGACCCACAAGTAGACCCTTGTCTGTAGACCCAGAGTTCTGTAGATCGGATGGCCCCTGATTGATGATAATCATGCCTGCAGGATCCCTGTACACTGTCGAATTGCAATCCTGATGGGTAGAGAGTTGTGACAGCTTGTACTGTAACTTGTACTGCCTTTACAACTTTTATCTCTTCATAAGAAATAAGTTGTGGCAATTCATGGACCACAAGATTGTTGGTAGTAGTCCAACTTCACCAGGCAGTACATGGCTCGTGTAGGCAGTACGTGTTGTTTATATGTAAATAAATAGCTTTCTGTACTAAACTTCTTCATGAAGATTGGCGATGAAAATAGTGGTGAAGAAACATTGACACTCATGGACAAAACTTAAGGAGGTTTTACCTTATAACATGTATATCGGGATTGAGACAATAACTCTGAAAGATACACTCATGGACAAAACTTAAGGAAGTTGTACCTTATATCATGTATATCGGGATTCAGACAATAATTTCTTATATAACCGAAGCATTCTTTATAGAGGATGTTTATAACACGGCAGTGATGTCGCAGGAACGCGGGATGAGGAAGGGAGGATCCTGATACTGTTGTCCTCCAGGCAGCTGACAGAACACGTCGAGTTCTCGCCCCACCAGCTCTCACGGCTCCTGCGTTATCTCCTCAACGTCTCCAGGTGAGGAGTGTACAGTACCTCTACCTGCAGTCCGTGACATGTGATGTAGGAGGGACCCCACGTCCCGCTGGCTACTGTTAGTGGACGGTCCCCTGATGCCGAAAGACTGGGCCAAGTTGGAAGCCGCCTGGAGACCTATGCAGGTCAGTGTCGTCTATCTCTCCTGACATATCTTTATAACCGCCGGGAAGTATAGTTCAGATGCTCCTAGAATTAAAACTTTTTTTCCAGAATAAATACTCTGTTTTAATGTTTAGGTTACTTATATCCTATGTACTCTGGATATAGGTTATGATAATCATGGTATGAAAAATTCGCGAAGGTTTGTTATTTTGTACACCCCGTGTATACACATGTAGTACCAGGCCATGATAATCATGGTGGGTAGAGGGATGTGACAGCTGTACAGTAAGTACACCACATGTCTACACATGTAGTACCAGGCCATGATAATCATGGTGGGTAGAGGGATGTGACAGCTGTACTGTAAGTACACCACATGTCTACACATGTAGTACCAGGCCATGATAATCATGGTGGGTAGAGGGTTGTGACAGCTGTACTGTAAGTACACCACATGTCTATACTTGTAGTACCAGGCCATGATAATCATGGTGGGTAGAGGGATGTGACAGCTGTACTGTAAGTACACCACATGTCTACATATGTAGTACCAGGCCATGATAATCATGGTGGGTAGAGGGATGTGACAGCTGTACTGTAAGTACACCACATGTCTACATATGTAGTACCAGGCCATGATAATCATGGTGGGTAGAGGGATGTGACAGCTGTACTGTAAGTACACCACATCTCTACATATGTAGTACCAGGCCATGATAATCATGGTGGGTAGAGGGATGTGACAGCTGTACTGTAAGTACACCACATGTCTACATATGTAGTACCAGGCCATGATAATCATGGTGGGTAGAGGGTTGTGACAGCTTGTACTGTAAGTACACCACATGTCTACATATGTAGTACCAGGCCATGATAATCATGGTGGGTAGAGGGATGTGACAGCTGTACTGTAAGTACACCACATGTCTACATATGTAGTACCAGGCCATGATAATCATGGTGGGTAGAGGGATGTGACAGCTGTACTGTAAGTACACCACATCTCTACATATGTAGTACCAGGCCATGATAATCATGGTGGGTAGAGAGTTGTTAACAGCTTATACTGTAAGTACACCACATGTCTACACATGTAGTACCAGGCCATGATAATCATGGTGGGTAGAGAGTTGTTAACAGCTTATACTGTAAGTACACCACATGTCTACACATGTAGTACCAGGCCATGATAATCATGGTGGGTAGAGAGTTGTTAACAGCTTATACTGTAAGTACACCACATGTCTACACATGTAGTACCAGGCCATGATAATCATGGTGGGTAGAGAGTTGTTAACAGCTTTGCTGTAAGTACA
Organism: Cordylochernes scorpioides; assembly: GCA_030710605.1. Taxonomy (NCBI): domain Eukaryota; kingdom Metazoa; phylum Arthropoda; class Arachnida; order Pseudoscorpiones; family Chernetidae; genus Cordylochernes; species Cordylochernes scorpioides. The sequence continues at coordinate 883,893 of CP092878.1, read as the reverse complement.
CCACATGTCTACAAATGTAGTACCAGGCCATGATAATCATGGTGGGTAGAGAGTTGTTAACAGCTTTGCTGTAAGTACACCACATGTCTACACATGTAGTACCAGGCCATGATAATCATGGTGGGTAGAGAGTTGTTAACAGCTTATACTGTAAGTACACCACATGTCTACACATGTAGTACCAGGCCATGATAATCATGGTGGGTAGAGAGTTGTTAACAGCCTTGCTGTAAGTACACCACATGTCTACAAATGTAGTACCAGGCCATGATAATCATGGTGGGTAGAGAGTTGTTAACAGCTTTGCTGTAAGTACACCACATGTCTACACATGTAGTACCAGGCCATGATAATCATGGTGGGTAGAGAGTTGTTAACAGCTTTGCTGTAAGTACACCACATGTCTACAAATGTAGTACCAGGCCATGATAATCATGGTGGGTAGAGAGTTGTTAACAGCTTTGCTGTAAGTACACCACATGTCTACAAATGTAGTACCAGGCCATGATAATCATGGTTGATAGAATGGATATGACTGCTTATACTGTAAGTACCTCTCACATATCTAGTTAGTTAGTACTGACAAAAGTTACTACTTTTGCACAAAAATAGAATAAGATAGGGCCTAAATTAAATGTACCTTAATACACAGAAAAGCGTACACTCAAGAGTACAACAACAACAAAAAGGAAATAAATAAGAACTAGCGATTTGTAAAATAAAATAAAAAGGTACTTAGCTTTATTGTAGCGTTGGTAGGGATCGGACTCGGGTGACACAGGGATGCCAAGAGAACAGCCAGACAGGGAAAACTTCGCAGAAAAACACTTTAAGCGTCTCCACACCAAATCTCCACACTCTAGGCCCTCTTCGCATTCCCTTAGTCCCCTCTTATATACAGACATGGCCACATTCGTCCAATGACTTGAGAGATTGGTTCACTAACAAACGAAGACAACATTCTTCCCTCTAAAACCTGATCAGAAAAAAAAAAAAACTGAAATTGTTTGTCAATATAATTTGACAGTACCATGATAATCATGGAGCTTAGCGTTTTTAAGTACCGGACACTTTTCTTGGACCTTCAACCTGACTTCGAATAATGCTGCCTGGAATATGGTCTTATTGTGAAGGTGCATACAAGGAAATAACAAACTCTCTATAATTCACTCCACACAATTTTTCACTGGAACTTTTGTCACCTTTTTGACATGTTGAAGACACATAAGGAGATTCAAGTTTTTGGTTTATCTAGGGACCCTGGAACATTGATGTTTGAAACTTTGCTGTACTCACACACAACACACAAAGACATATATTGGATTTAATAAAAGATTTATTTGCCAATATTTCAGTTGGCTGAACGCCAACCTTTATCAAGGCATTACATTTTTGTATAAACAAACTCAGCACCGCATAGTGTTATAATATCACAGTTGAAATATTTAAAATACAAAGTAGGTGGGGGAAATTTGTGCATGAAAAAAAAAATATTATAAAAATTACAATCAGAATAAGTTAAATATCTTTAAATAATAAAGGAGAAAAAAATAATGAGGTCTATCTTATATTATCTAAAATATGAATTGCTCTATTGTAAGGACAAAAGTCTTTATTAAGACATAGTTTTATACACGGCGTCTGTAAATGAAAATAAGATAAAAAAATCAATTAACATTAATCCCATTCAATGGTAATAGAGAAATTTATCTAAAGAGACAAAGGTCGCCTCTCCCGTCAAAATAGACGTCAAAACTAGACGCCATCTATTGACCGTCGCCGCAACTAGCGGCCTCGGGTCGGTGACAAAGCCACAACACCAACTTTAGCAAACTGAAAAGCGTCCACCGAGAGGCCCATTAGCCCGAAACCATGGTCTCTAGGTGGACGCTTTTCAGTTTGCCAAAGCTGGTGTTGTGGCTTTGTCACCGACCCGAGGCCGCTAGTTGCGGCGACGGTCAATAGATGGCGTCTAGTTTTGACGTCTATTTTGACGGGAGAAGCGACCTTTGTCTCTTTAGATCAATATCCTCCCGGCAAAATTTCCATCTAGATAAATTTACATAAAGTAAAACTTAATTAAGACAATCAAGCTCATAAATAGATTTGTCTGGGGGAATCCGAGGAATCAATTTGCTGTAAAGACTAGAAGTAATACATAGGCGCTGTAGAGAGTTGTGTTGATTCGCTGAAACTTCCTGTAGAGAGTTGTGTTGATTCGCAGAAACTTCCTGTAGAGAGTTGTGTTGATTCGCGGAAACTTCCTGTAGAGAGTTGTGTTGATTCGCGGAAACTTCCTGTAGAGAGTTGTGTTGATTCGCGGAAACTTCCTGTAGAGAGTTGTGTTGATTCGCAGAAACTTCCTGTAGAGAGTTGTGTTGATTCGCAGAAACTTCCTGTAGAGAGTTGTGTTGATTCGCGGAAACTTCCTGTAGAGAGTTGTGTTGATTCGCGGAAACTTCCTGTAGAGAGTTGTGTTGATTCGCAGAAACTTCCTGTAGAGAGTTGTGTTGATTCGCGGAAACTTCCTGTAGAGAGTTGTGTTGATTCGCGGAAACTTCCTGTAGAGAGTTGTGTTGATTCGCAGAAACTTCCTGTAGAGAGTTGTGTTGATTCGCGGAAACTTCCTGTAGAGAGTTGTGTTGATTCGCGGAAACTTCCTGTAGAGAGTTGTGTTGATTCGCGGAAACTTCCTGTAGAGAGGAATACATAATGGTCTCTCCTGGAGGTAGCCTCTCATTAAAGGTCGAATCACATCGCCTCAATTCATTTCCTTAATTTACCAAAGTTTCCGTTCATTTGATGGATCGTTCATTGGGGGTTCGAATAAATTTCATTGTGTCTTAATTGAGAAAGAACTAGGCTCGAAAGCTTCCCAGTAAATTGTCACGTAGACAAATTGTCAGGATAATTGGGCGGTTTGATCTTATTTACATATAACAGAGAGATTGGTTGACACAGAAACATAAACAATAATAGACATCGTTCAACCAGCATGTATCATCCACCACGCACGTATATTTTCAAAAAAAAAATGTTTTTCAAACAGAAATAATGTAATTTATATTTTTCTCTCAATATACAATAAGTATTTAAAATATGTATATAATAATGTGTATATAAAAATAGAATTTATTATTAATTTGTTAACGTTGTAATTCTGTTGAAGGACTGACAAGTTCGAAAGCTTGAAAATGAAAAGTTGCATAAGAAACTTAACCCTGGAAGCTTTATTTATTTTATAATATAAAAATTAATTAAACCCTCGTTAAACCTATAATAACAAACTTACTAAACATAATAACAAACTACCTTAGCACAACAACAACAACAAATTATAATATATAAATAATGTTATAATATACTTCTTATATAAAAGAGTTGGCGGGGTACGAAACAATAAAGTACTAAAATATCAATGACTTTTTATTTCTGACGACCAGCTTTCGAGGGGTACCTTTTATCAAGTAAAAATTATATACACGATTATTAAATAAAAGTATTTTTCACCTAGATTTCATAATTATGTATATCGTT
>CP092878.1:838422-871855 GCA_030710605.1 Cordylochernes scorpioides | reverse complement strand
ACCAGGATTTCACTTGATCTACCCACCACCTGCACATCCAACATCTCTTCATGTTCTGTGGAAACATCTGGTTATATCTGTGGTTACATCTTTCCAGTCTAAGTGTTCACTCAGCTTTCAATCAGACCACGCCCACTGTTGGAGCTTGGATCCTCACAGTATTAGCTTGGAATTCCTTGTAGCTCTCTAACCCTTTGTTTTAGATGTTGACGATCTTTTGGCAGAGTTTAATTTGGACTGTATGTTTTCACCTCGACCTGCGGGTTGACTACTGAGAGATTATCCTTATCTAATTGCGATGCAGCAACAAAAGAATCACCACACAGCCTCACTGATCTTAGCTGACAGACTAACTTTATTGAATCATTCACTCATTTTATATACATATATATTTACATAATAAAAAGAAAGAAATAAAAATTTACATCAATGCAGCCTAGCAAGTTATTTACATAACTAGGCGCAAACACCCACTTTTAAATACCTCAATTATAAGTTGAAAACATAATACATATATGATATTGTACTGGGATAAGGTGCATAAATTATGAAAAAAGGGCACCTCCTTATCGTGCAACTGAAAGTTGCTGATGGCTTGCGCCATCTATCGGAATAAATATCAACTATTCTCGTTGATATTTATTATAAGTTGTTTCGATGAATTTCTATCCTATATATAGAAAACGCCATTCGAATAAATTCTATTTTACAAACACAAGCTTTCGAGAACATTATCTTTATCAATAAAACTTGTTACCAAAGTTTAACGCGATACTTTTATAAACATTTTTTTTAAATGAAAAACTATTTCTACAGAGCTGTAAAAATCAGAAATTGAAGAGGGGGAGGGGCTTGGCTCATCAGTGGTAAGCCCTCCAAGCGGTTTCGACAGTTTAATTACTATGTTCCTTTTCAATTCTTTAATCCTTGCAATATAAGGTCTGTAGAAATACGTTTTTTTAATTATATAGATATATAGAAAGCCGCGTGTTAAAATTGTGTAACAAATTTCAGTGACAAGATGATGAATGATTCTCAAGTTATTGCTTACCTTACTTACATATCCCCCCCGTTCTGTAGAATAGTTGATAAAGAGACATTTCCGAAAGCTTGCAATGAGTATATCTCTATAAACAGACTTCGACACAACTTAGACTTCACTATAATCACGTAATTGACAAAAGCGAAATGTTAAATCGAGGAAATATAGTGTTAATCGTTATATCGAAGTTACACGCTATACAATCGTACTCTGTTTATTTTAATATTTCTTACTATAATATATACATATCCTTTATGTTTACATAGAGGTATATGTATATAGGGTGTCCGGTTTATTCGCCAGTTGATTGGTTAACAACTATCACATGACCTCCAGCGCGATCCATTTTAAACGAATAAAGAAACATATTCCAATTCACCTGATTGATTGTGTCTAACTGTTGAATGGACCTTTTTTTTTTGACAATTAAATATATTTTATTAACAATCTTAGTTAATTGTTACAAAAATCAAAGATAAATTAAACAAAGATAAATGTTCTGAAAAAGGCATCTCCTTATCGTGCAACTGAAAGTTACTGATGGCTTGCGCCATCTATCGGAATAAATATCAACTATTCTCGTTGATTTCTAATTATTCCAGAATTGGCCAATTACCCATTCTTGATTAATCAAGATTTATTTTGTCCTACCGGGAGAATCCTGTATGGCACGTGTGCCCAATAAAGGCTATTGTTGTTGTTGTTGATTAATCAAGAAAAGCTAACCACGGATGGGTAATTGGCCAATTCTGGAATGATTAGAAATCAACGAGAATAGTTGATATTTATTCCGATAGATGGCGCAAGACATCAGTAACTTTCAGTTGCACGATAAGGAGATGCCTTTTTTCATAATTTATGCACCTTATCCCAGTACATTATCACATTTGTACTATTTTTTTCACATAAAGATAAATGTGTTTATTAACAATTTGGTGATTAAAAAAAAAACTGTTGAATAGAGTTAATGAGAAGCCTTTCTCTTCTTCTTTCTTATCTCCATTCAATCATATTAGGGTATTAAGCTTGTAAAGCTTGTTGATGGTGTAATGAGATGGCTTTTAAATTGTGTAGTACACCTATCCCCCGATTTACACGGTAGATACGTTCCTGAGAAAAACGTGTATATATATATAAATCGAAAATTATTTTTTTTTTTTAATTAGAAATACAGACACAGTGTGCGTGTGCAGCAAGTCAGCATATAAGCTTGGGATTCCTCGTGAGATGTGTACACAGCGCATGTGTTCAATCACCAAGTACCAAAGATTCCAGACAGCCACTCTCCTAGGTATCACCAACATATGTCCAGCATCCCTAGAAAATCTCCCAAGAAAGAAATCTGCCTGGCGACACCTCATTAATTGGACTTCCACTGGCATTGTATATAAATCCAAGAAGACTTAGGTCAGAAGGACATCCCGGGTAGTTGGCGACTTCTGTACGCTCCAGGAACCTGGGTTACTTAAATAAATAAATAATAGTGCGATAAAAACAAAACAAAAAAAAAACTTATTTGTTAAATCGTGTAAGAGCGAAAACGTGTAAAACAAGTACCGTGTAAATCGGGGGATAGGTGTATACTCAATGTTTCTACGCAACGTTACTATGAAGTCACCCAACGTGCTAGCTACCTGTAATCTTGATTCTGGCTGTATCGAGACTGTATCATCTCTAGTTCTTTCACGGCAGCTTCCACGCCCTCATGGTCCACGGGGATGTTGAGGCGGCGGCGGGGTGAGAGGGACTCGAAGATCTGAGGACACACCACACGTCATGGTCAGGAAACCGAAACTAAAGATCTCTTAAAGTTATGGCGACCTTTAAAAAGGATTGCGCTGGAGGTCATGTGATAGTTGATAACCAATCAGCGGGCGAATAAATCGGACACCCTATATGCAACAAAAAGGCTTTTATTAGGGCCCGTTGCCCTGTATGGATTCGCCATACAACAACAAAATAATACAGTAATTTTTCTTCCCTTTCCCCATGTACACGTGAGCACCCTATATACACACACCTCCATGTAATTATAAAGGATATATATATATATATATGAAAAAATAGTACAAATGTAATATTGTACTGGGATAAGGTGCATAAATTAAGAAAAAGGCATCTCCTTATCGTGCAACTGAAAGTTGCTGATGGCTTGCGCCATCTATCGGAATAAATAGCAACTATTCTCGTTGATTTATTCCGATAGATGGCGCAAGCCATCAGCAACTTTCAGTTGCACGATAGGGAGATGCCTTTTTCTTAATATATATATTTTTAAATAGAGCTATCCAAAAATGGAAGCGAAAACACCGTTTATCCGGAATACAATAGGAGAAGGGGATCGTCAGATATTATATCTGAGAAGATATAAAAAGCTAACACACGGCGTCGAGTTTTTTTTTATCGAAAAAGTATAAGCTTGCCAAGCTTTAGGACAATCATTGTCTGAAAGCTCGGCTAGCTTATACCTTTTCAATAAAGAAACTCGATGCCGTCGGCTTTTATCTCTTCCTAGACACCATTTATTAATCGTCTCTGCAATCAATCGGACTCAGGTCGGTGACAAATTCATCACCAGCTTTAGAAATTTCAGAACGACCACCTTGGAGACCGTCGTTTCGGTGGAATATGGTCTTCCTCAGTGTAAGGCTGACTTTGATTTCAAGATTCACTAGGGATTCATGAAATCTTCAGAATTTTCCGAAAAGATGCATAGAACTGGTAAAGTTGTTGTGTCAATTTTATATGTCCGAAACATGCTATTGAATGGAATCAGAGCATCCTATTTGTCGGAGTAAATATACCCAAAAAGAAAAAGCTACCTCTCAAGTCAAAATAGATGCAAACACTATGCAAAAATATACTTCGACGATATAATAAGCTAAGCCACTTTAAACATATCTTTAAAAAATACGAATATTTCATATCGATCCCTTGTGTCTCTCGTGAAATCCTTACTGGACTGACGAAGGCCATTAGCCCGAAACCAAGGTCTTCAAGTGGGCGTTATGAATTTGCCAAGGCTGGTGGCCGACCTGAGTTTGTAGAGACGGCCGATAGATGGCGCCTGCACGTCCATTTTAAAGGGGGAAGTAGCGTCTTTCCTTTTTAAGATCAATTTCCTCCATTTCCTTCCGAAGCCGAGGAAATGGCAAAAACAACATGAGGACGGAATCCATTAGAGGAGACGCCCACCAACCCACACGCCCACGTCTGCTCACCAAGACACATTTCCCAACATTCCCCGCAAAGTTGCATAAGTGCATTTTGCATACCCCCGATATTTATTTCTATAAATAGTCTATTAATAATGTCTATATATATATAAATACACGGGATGCATATATATATATAGTCAAGTTATGCAACTTTCAGAGATCAACAGCTTGTTGATACAAGTTTCTGTCTGTCATTCCTTTTTTAAATGCTGATAGACGCATTTTGATTGGCTAATTTTCTGTCAATCAAAATGTAGCCCCGCCTTCTCATCAAACACCAAACGACACAGGAAGTTTTGTTTCAAAACTCAAACCTACGTATATAATTCTGCTAAACACGGTGGAATAACAACAGTTGACGTTTCTTTATTATGGTTAAACTTGAGAGCTGTCGAAGAGAGATACCTCGAAAGCTTGCTAGGAAACAAGGATAAAGAAAACGTTATAGAAAATGAATTGATTTTATTCATATAACATTGCTTATTCTAAAAAAAAAAGGCTGACTACTTCTCCCTTCAAAATAGCCGCAAAAATCTATGTCAGGTCTAATGACCTCAGCTCTAATCATATTTTCATTTATTTTTGAAAATAGAGCAATCCATAAATAAATATTTAAATAAAAAGACATATATTGGATCAAAATATCATTTATTTTACCAATATTTCAGTTGGCTGAACGCCAACCTTTATCAAGGTGTTATAACATATTAATGTGTGTCAACAACAAACTCAGCGCCACATGTTGACACACATTAAATATGTTATAACACCTTGATAAAGGTTGGTGTTCAGCCAACTGAAATATTGGTAAAATAAATGATATTTTGATCCAATATATGCTTTTTTAATTAAAAATCTTCATTTATGTTTTGGCCACATAAATTTGGCCAAGTCACTTTACCAGTTAAACACCTCTTTGACAAATTCTGAAGATTTCACGAATTCCTTGTGGATCTCAAGAAATAAGTACAGGGCATGTACTGACAAAGGCTATTAGCCCGAAACCATGTTCTTCAGGTGGAAGTTCTGGATTTACCAAAGCTGGTGTTGTGGCTGCTTTGTCACCGTCCAGAAATCACTGCTAGATTGTAGAGACGGTCACTAGATGGCGCAGAGTTTTATTCCCGTCTATTTTAACAGGGAGAAGTGGCATTCTGTTTTTTTTAGGTCAAAATCCTCCCAGAAAAATTTCCATCTACAATCATGAACAAAACTTAAGGAAGTTGTACCTTTTAGCATGTATATCGGGATTCAGACAATAACTCTGAAAGATATTACAGTGACCTTTATTGAAGACACACGAGATAACCAAGTGTATATACACTCATGGACAAAACTTAAGGAAGTTGTACCTTTTAACATGTATATCGGGATTGAGACAATAACTATGAAAGATATTACAGTGACCTTTATTGAAGACACACGAGATAACCAAGTATGAACAGACTCTGTCTCCTTCCAAAAAAAAAAAAAAACCAGACAACCGGCGATATCAAAATATGAAAATTTCTTAAGTTTTGCCCATGAGTGTATTTTCATAGATACACCCATACCTCACTTTGCGTCGGGGTTACGTTCCAATAAAAAACACGACACAAATTGAAACGACGCAAAGTGAAAATAAAATTTTGATGGAATGGCACAATCAAAAACAAAGGTGTTGCCATATTTTAGGGTAAAAAAATTCAAAAAAAAAAAAAAATTAAAGACTCTAATCCAAAACAACGCAACTTCGAAAATCTAACGACGCACAGTGAAAATCAGTAAAAATTAAGCAGCGACGCAACTTCGAAAAAAAAAACGCAAAACGAAACGACGCAAAGCGAGGTATTGGTGTACTTCTAGTAACACCAACAGACGACACAAACCATCAGAGAGAGAAACCAGTCATACACAAGAAGACCTTGAAGGTTGTGACCACACAGTTGTTTACCAAAAAGGAACACCGTTGAAGGGAGGTGTCACAAAAGTGATGTCGGGCGTAAACAGAACTAATTGCAACGTCAAGACACAATTGAGATAAATGTAGATGACAGGGGGAGGAAGTATCTACAGTACTGTACGCGCAGCAGGAAAACCTACGGGAGGGGACGACAACCTTCACTGAAGGGATAATGTCCTCGACAAACCCAGGGAAGATCCCTCATCAAATATTTTTCTAACTGAACACTCAAATCTTTAAGAGGAAGATTTTCCTAAAGCTTACTACTGAGGAGCTGCGACAAAATCAGGAATGTCTTTGGTAGATTGCGCCTGTTGAAGGTTATCGTAGAAAACGACAAGAGAATATTGAGATAGGACATATACACTCATGAACATGTCCGTCTTCACAGGCTGGCGAGTTTTCATTCTTGAAATTTGCTCCTCCCGTCACGGCGAAACTATGCAAATAGGTAATAGATATGCAACTCAATATGTCTAATCACATTCGGTTTTAAAAAGTAGCGTTATTTGAGTTTCTAGAGTAAAGGAGTTGGACCGAAAGTTTATATTTTTCAAAAGCATGTTTTATGATATACTTTACACCTATGGAAGAGTAACGAGGGTATAACATGGCTGGAATGGCCGACAATTTACATAACGGAATGAAGAAACCACCTGCTGAAGACAAGGAGAACATACATTCATGGACAAAACTTAAGGAAGTTGTACCTTTTATCATGTATATCGGGATTTTAGATAATAACTCTGTATATTAAGAGGAAATGGAATGATGAAATAAGTTATGGAATGACATGACAGAGAACAAACGACAGAAAGAATTGGACAGGAGGAGAAGGTACCGCGATATAAACAAAGAGAAACGTCCAAGAAGGAGAAGTATGACGTCACTGAAGATGTTCTCAAGAGAAACAGAAGAACTTGGGTAAATGAGGTAAGAACAAGTGACAGAATATTCATCAAGGTCAGTTGTGTCACAGTGGGTGGGTGGGAGAATGATGAATATCATCACAATCGATCATCATCTTGACTGCACCAAGTATGGCGGACATCCTCGAGGACAGAGATACACCGGAATGTTCAAATTTCACATCTTCCTTATTAATTTTTGTTTTTAAATATAAACTATTAATTTTTATAAAGGCCTTAAAGAAATGGTCACGAAGTTTTAAGACGGATAATAGCTAGGAATGCCAATAATTGACACCATATATAAATATTTGAAAAAAAAAAGTAAAAATAAAAATCAGGTAAAAAGTTTCTTTTAATTTTAAATTTGCAAGCTTTATAAATCTATTCTTTCTAAATATTTAGAGATTGTACATAGAGTATCAGCCCGTTGAAGAGCAGTATATTTGCTTGAAAGCTTGCAAATTTAAAAATAAAATTTTTAGCTGATTTTTATTTTTACTTTTTCAGATAATTTCTGGGTAACTATTGCTTACAATAAAAATATATATTTAAAAAAAAAGACAAGATAGCTAACTATTGTTTTTTTTTTTCTTTTTTTTTACTTATCCTTTTTAGTCTAAATTAGACAAGATCTTGGAGGTCGTGCTCGTAAAGAAGCTCAAGAACTTTTCTTGGTTCTCTGTACAGGGATCTTTTGTCCTTTCCAATACAATTTAGTATATGTTGGGGAGTGGCCTCTTTGTTTTGCACCTAGTGCACATGGGGAAGCTTTTGGCTCCCTCTTTATAGACTAGAGGGCGCAGGTGACCAGATGCTAACTATTTAAAAATATCAAAAACATCCAGGGATAAAAGTTTCTTGAACAATTTCTTTAACTTTCGGACTAACATCTCCTTCAACTTTATTTAGTTAACTATTACTTTTAGGTAACTATTTCAAGCCTGGAAAAAGAACAAAAAATTACGTTTTTCAAAAAAACAACTAATACAGGTTTGTAGAGCAGAACAAGTATTATTAAAATAATATAAACATTATCGTATAACAACAAAAACCTTTATTAAGACACATAGGTCTTACAGAGGATTCTCCTTGGGGTTACAAGACGGAGAAACCTATGAAAGTGGGAAATATACAAAGGGGTAAAAATGGAGAAAGATTATATACATATGGTAAATATATACAGATTATTATTTGAATAATCCTATGGAAAATAATAATATGGATTTGGAAATATGGATGGGAGAAGTGGAGAGCGAAAAGAGGAAAGAAAACAGGTATTTACATATGGAGCATACATATAATGGAACAAGTCAATTTAAGCTCTTCTGCTCACACAGCACAGGTGGACCATGGCTTTTTTCAAGAAAATTTACCGTATAACAACAAACCGTTATGAAACAAAGGGATATAAAAACCAAACGAACTTTCTTTACAACCCAATAATTAAATATATTTTGTAATTAAAAGTTATACTCCTAATTGCTAACGTTGAAGAGCATGTTAAAGCCCGAAAGTTAAAGAAATTAAATTGTTCAAGAAACTTAGATCTGGTGGATTGTTGATTTTATTAAATTGTAAATTAGGAGAGGAAACATTATTTAAAAAGCCAAAGTGTATACACACACACAAAAGCCTTTATTAAGACACACTGGTCTTATAGAGGATTCTCCCCGAGATTACAAGAGAGATAGGCCTGTGAAAGTCGGGAATATACAGAAAAAGAAAGATTATGTAAGTATGATATATACATACACATATACAACATAACAACAAAAGAGGCCAAACTGTATATATTATAATGTACCTGCTCAGAAAGACGTGTTACGATACAGTGAAAACCACATCTGAATTGGCTAAGAAAATCCTGAGATTTTGGCTGACAGAAAACTTTCGGAGATTCTCTTCCTCAGCTTAACTTGATGTCTATGTTAAGGAATCCAATTAGCTGAGCGATGATAGAACCTGAGTACTCATAGGAAAATTTTTATTTAAAACATGTTTTAAGGGTAGGAAGAGATATATTGGTTTTGCTCTTCATTGGAAACTAGGTACCACGTTAGTCATCTTGGACCAGAACATGGTCGAATATTCTATGGGGAGCCGGCCGCAGGGAGATATGACGAAATATTGGATTAATAAAAAATCTTATTAAAATCCAAAATAAGCCCTATTTTTAAAATATATATATTATGGATTGTTCTATATTCAGAATATATATATATACGAGGTCTGTATTTCCATATTTTGCTGTTTTCTGAAGAGAAAGTGTATGCATCAAAGTGGCCTCAGTGTTTTTCACAGCAGGAATTCTTCGCTGCTTTTATGTAAATAAAGAATTTGTTCTCTTATTTACATAATAGCTTCTACCTGCGACGGTAATTAGAGGAACACCAATCAAGAACTATATCGTTAAACTGAAGAATTCGCTAAATCGGGAGGAAAAAAACACAACATATCGCTTCCATTTAGCGAATATTTCAACACAATGAAGAGATATGTAACTAAGGTAACGTGTTATTTGAGATGAAATATAAATGATGATAAATTATCATCATTATTATTTTTTACATCAATCGTATTGATGATGTATGAATTCCGAAAGATAATAGTGGGAGGAAAATGTATCTCAATCGTTAAAATCATTCGTTAAATCGGGGTTCTTTATGTGTGTAGCATTTCAGTCAAGAAAATTGTAACCAAAGATATCGGATAATCCAGGAAATGGTTACATAAGGGAGCGTTGACTGAACATATATATATAAGGTGTTTATATACACTCATGGACAAAGCTAAAGATACCTTTTAGCATGCATATATTTTCATTTTTTATTATTATATTTTTATAAACTTTTTTTCAAAGAAGAATGTTCCAATTTACATATATGGGATTTCCACCGGTATATATGCAAATAAGGAGTGGTTTATACTTAAAATATTAAACTTTCTTAAGTTTTGTAGAACGACATTTGACAATTACACCGCAAATGTTTCTTTTGAACGAAAAATCGAAATTTATTTTAAGGAAAAATAATGATTATTTCTAACCTTAGGGATGAAGTATGAAAGGATGAATTGTGAAGAGTAATGTTAAACGGGAAAATAGTGTGTCCTGGGATGGAAATTTCGATTTTTCGTTCAAAAGAAACATTTGCGGGATAATTGTCAAATCTCGTTCTACAATCATAAGCCGCTTTATATTTTATTATAAATTACTTCTTAAGTTTTACACTTTTTTTTATAATTGAACATAAAATAGAAGGGACATCTTAATCATTGTAGGTATCAATTCCTGATGTGGAAGTTTCTTGCAGAAAGAATATATATATTGTCAGAAGAACAACCTATTTCAGCCTGTGAAAAAATAGTACAAATGTGATATTGTATTGGGATAAGGTGCATAAATTATGAAAAAGGCATCTCCTTATCGTGCAACTGAAAGTTGCTGATGGCTTGCGCCATCTATCGGAATAAATATCAACTATTCTCGTTGATTTATTCCGATAGATGGCGCAAGCCATCAGCAACTTTTAGTTGCACGATAAGGAGATTTCATAAACTTTTTCAACCTGTTGTTGTTGCTTGAAGCAGGATTCCAGAATCCCTTGATAAATATGCAAATAAGATCCGTGGTCTTAATGTGTGACGTCACCGTCATGTCAACAATAAATAAGTTAAAATGTGACATTCTTTCTAAATAACAATAATATAGAGAAATAATGTAGAATATTTTTCTCTCAATATATAATAAGTATTTATAATATGTATATAATAATATGTATATAAAAATTATATTTATTATTAAGTTGTTAACGTGATAATCCTGTTGAAGGACTGACAAGTCCGAAAGCTTGAAAATAAAAAGTTGAACAAGAAACTTAACCCTGAAAGCTTTATTTATTTTATAATAATATTTATAAATACAGAGATTTTAAATTCCTTTTGTGTGTGTATTCAGTAACAAGTTAGAAATAAGAGATCCGAGGGATAAGCTTCGTGTAGAAATATTTTATCCTGTCCTTTTACAAGAGAGAAAGGATTCATACCGTCTAATATGTAAATGTGTTAATCAGTCTTTAGAAAGATATGGAGGCTCGAAAGCTCGATATTAAAACTTGTACAATAAAATTATCTCCAGGATGTTATTCTTAGTTTCAACTTGGAATATAACTCATTGAATATTTCATCTAGAAATAACAAACACTTTGTAGATTTTTTTTTTTTTTTTCATTTCGATAAAAATCTTTTGTCATCGTCAGGAAAATAAGTAAAAATAAACTTTAGAAAGGCATTAAAAATATATATATAATTTCAAACACAAAGTTTAATTTTTTAATTTTTCCCTAATGAGGACAGAATATTTTTGTCGAAACGTATAAAAAATAAAATAAAACATTTACATAGCTGAAGTGTTTGTTATTTCAAGAAGAACAATGAATGTTGCCGGTCAGGTAAATTCTATCTTCATGATACTCATAAAATATTTCGTTTAATAAAACAATATTTATTCTTTCGGTGTGTTTTAACTGAATTCTGTGAAATAAAGAGAGAAACAATGTGAAGAGAATACAACGGGTGGTTGATGATGTAGAGAGCCAAACAGAAAGACGGAAGGACCTACCTTTCTGAAACGCAGCCAGGAGCTCCAGCAGAAAACTAGCTGACCGCCAGGCAGGTGTAGAGGGAGCATGTGTCGGGGGGGCTCGGTGCAGTGGGGGGCCCAGTCAGGGGGGCCTTCGGGGGTAGTAGAGGCCGCCACGACACACGCCTGCGCACTCAACGCTCCATTCACACCGAGCTTTCGGAAGGTTCCTTTTATCAATTCATACGATATTATTGTTGTAGGTTGGTTTCTGATTATTTAGAGATATATAGAAGGTTGATGAAAATAATTAACGATATACATAATTATGAAATCTAGGTGAAAAATACTTTTATTTAATAATCGTGTATATAATTTTTACTTGATAAAAGGTACTCCTCGAAAGCTGGTCGTCAAATATAAAAAGTCATTGATATTTTAGTCCTTTATTGTTTCGAACCCCGCCTACTTTTATATAAGAAGTATATTATAACATTATTTATATATTATAATTTGTTGTTGTTGTTGTGTTAAGGTAGTTTGTTATTATGTATAGTAAGTTTGTTATTATATGTTTAACGAGGGTTTAATTAATTTTTATATTATAAAATAAATGAAGCTTCCAGAGTTAAGTTTCTTATGCAACTTTTCATTTTCAAGTTTTCGGACTTGTCAGTCCTTCAACAGGATTATCACGTTAACAACTTAATAATAAATACAATTTTTATATACACATTATTATATACATATTTTAAATACTTATTGTATATTGAGAGAAAAATATATTACATTATTTCTGTTTGAAAAACAAAATTTTTCGAAAATATACGTACGTGGTGGATGATAAGTGCTGGTTGAACGATGTCTATTATTATTTATGTTTCTGTGTTAACCAATCTCTCTGTTATATGTAAATAAGGTCAAACCGCCCAATTATCCTGACAATTTGTCTACGTGACAATTTACTGGGAAGCTTTCGAGCCTAGTTCTTTCTCAATTAAGACACAATGAAATCTATTCGAACCCCCAATGAGCGATCTATCAAATGAAAGGAAACTTTGGTAAATTAAGGAAATGAATTGAGGCGATGTGATTCGACCTTTAATGAGAGGCTACCTCCAGGAGAGCCCAGTGTGGATTCCTCTCTACAGGAAGTTTCCGCGAATCAACACAACTCTCTACAGGAAGTTTCTGCGAATCAGCACAACTCTCTACAGGAAGTTTCTGCGAATCAACACAACTCTCTACAGCGCCTATTTATTACTTCTAGTCTTTACAGCAAAATTGATTCCTCGGATTCCCCCATCTATTCATGATCTTGATTGTCTTAACTAAGTTTTACTCTATGTAAATTTATCTAGATGGAAATTTTGCCGGGAGGATATTGATCTAAAGAGACAAAGGTCGCCTCTCCCATCAAAATAGACGTCAAAACTAGACTCCATCTATTGACCGTCGCCGCAACTAGCGGCCTCGGGTCGGTGACAAAGCTGGTGTTGTGGCTTTGTCACCGACCCGAGGCCACTAGTTGCGGCGACGGTCAATAGATGGCGTCTAGTTTTGACGTCTATTTTGACGGGAGAGGCGAAGGTGGCGTGATCGTAGCCGACCAATAGGAGGGCGCCATTCCAAAAAAAAAAAAAAAAGCAAACCGTGACAGAGGCGACGAAGAATGACGCTCGTAACTGTATATAGAATGTCGGGAGAGATAGACGACACTGACCTGCATAGGTCTCCAGGCGGCTTCCAACTTGGCCCAGTCTTTCGGCATCAGGGGACCGTCCACTAACAGTAGCCAGCGAGACGTGGGATCCCTCCTGCACCACACGTGTCATGGACTGCAGGTAGAGGTACTGTACACTCCTCACCTGGAGACGTTGAGGAGATAACGCAGGAGCCGTGAGAGCTGGTGCGGCGAGAACTCGACGTGTTCTGTCAGTTGCCTGGAGGACAACAGTATCAGGATCCTCCCTTCCTCATCCCGCGTTCCTGCGACATCACTCCCGTGCTATATACACTCCCTTACTTCTATAAACAAAGCTCTGGTTATATAAGAAATTATTGTCTCAATCCCGATATACATTATATAAGGTACAACTTCCTTAAGTTTTGTCGATGAGTGTCAATGTTTCTTCACCAATATTTTCGTCGCCAATCTTCATGAAGAAGTTTAGTACAGAAAGCTATTTATTCACATATAAACAACACGTACTGACTACACCAGCCATGTACTGCCTGGTGAAGTTGGACTACTACCAACAATCTCGTGGTCCATGAATTGCCACAACTTATTTCTTATGAAGAGATAAAAGTTGTAAAGGCAGTACAAGTTACAGTACAAGCTGTCACAACTCTCTACCCATCAGGATTGCAATTCGACAGTGTACAGGGATCCTGCAGGCATGATTATCATCAATCAGGGGCCATCCGATCTACAGAGCTCTGGGTCTACAGACAAGGGTCTACTTGTGGGTCTACATGATGACATCTTCGTATCAACCAAGACATCCATCTACAAGTTGTTTTACAGAATCTTAAAACGAGAGTTCACGAAGACTCACTGATTGTCTGACGGAGGACTCTTCGTCGTTTGGCAAGCATCCTCGACTGTACATATTTGCATATAGTCTCTCTGTGTTTTCTCCCTTTACTGATTCGTCTATTTACCATTAACAGATGTGTTAACAACAAAGAGAATTGTTATCAATATTCTAAAGTCCTAACAGTCCTTCTTATTATGATGCATTAGCGCGCCATCTGTTATCAAAATTCGAAACTATTATAGACGCGTATGATTCTTTTTTAAAATAAAGTAAGGGGGCAGTAGAAATTGTTTATATATAAAAAAGAATCATACGCGTCTATAATAGTCCCTCTTATATAACATTTTTTATCGCATCCAAGCAATTAATACCAACATACCGGGTGACACAACAACAAAAATTTGCATAGGGGGGTAAACGAACCCTATTTACATACCGTCCCAAAAATATCATCACGGTATAGCACGTTGGAAAGTGATGATTGACAGGTTACAAATCCAATTGGCGGTGTCGCCATTGTCGCCGAGGGCTTGTCACCTCCAAGTGTGTCATTTCTCTTTTTATATCTTGTCCCCGGCGACCCCATGTTCGCTGGTTAGAACATGTGGATGTGTCCATGCTAAATACGGGACGCATGATCGCTTAGTTTAGCGAGAATTGGGGCAGTCTTGTTGCTGGTTAAGTGGTGTTCTTTAGAGGTCGTGTTGGTTTTGGTGTTGTTGACACATTTCCTTGGCAATGTCAGTTAGCTAGTCAGGTGCTTTTTTAGACTCTCGGCGTAGATGTTTGCCATGTTTAGAAATGTAAATATATCATGCGAGGTCATGCTGGGAGGGTTAGGTTGTGTCTAGATACATTTTCCGTTTCCCTGAAGCCGCCAGAAAGGTCTAAGCTAAGTATAAATATGTTTAATTAAGCAGAAAGGAAGGTTAATAAAACACTTAGTTTTAACCCTCCCTGAGTTACCATAGCCTGGAATTACATATATTTGGTCTTACAGTACACTCAGTCTCTCTCTTTCTACCAAGAGGGGAGATTAGAAACATATTGAGAAGGGCCTGGCTCATCACTGGTGAACCCTTCCAGCGGTTTCGCCAGTTTAATAAAAAATACTGCTCTACTATCGTATTAGACCATTTTTCTTACATAACCGGCGTTTGAAATAGATTTTTGGTATTTAGCTAATCTATGGAAATAAGTTTTAAGGATAGTAGATTTAAATAGTTGCATAGAGCATTGCTCTTTCGCAATAAAATCATAATCAAGCCAGTTAGGTATAATTCAAACATATGGTCTTACCACGCCATCTAAAGAGCCACCCAGAGCATCAGTTTTACACACCAAAGATAGTGGACATTGCTGTGAGAGAGATATATGGAAACATCTGAGGCTCTTAATTGGACACGACAACAACAGAAAATTGACATAGACCCAGAGCAGCAGCTCTACACACCCAAGATAGTGGCTATTGCTGTGATAGAGATGTATGGAGACATCTGGCCTTGCCTCTCAGACTTTAATGACCGATATGTCCTCACTTCTTTTTTCTAGATTTAATTCATTTTGTCTCCTCTCTAATTGTAAATACGCTGCTGTATCACCTCATAAGCATAAATAAATATGGAGACATCTGAGGCTCTTCATTGGACATGACAACAACAGAAAATTGACATAGACCCAGAGCAGCAGCTTTACACACCCAAGATAGTGGATATTGCTGTGATAGAGATGTATGGAGACATCTGAGGCTCTTCATTGGACACGACAGCAACAGAAAATTGACATGGACCCAGAGCAGCAGCTTTACACACCCAAGATAGTGAACATTGCTGTGATAGAGATGTATGGAGACATCTGAGGCTCTTAATTGGACACGTCAACAACAACAGAAAATTGACATGGACCCAGAGCAGCAGCTTTACACACCCAAGATAGTGAACATTGCTGTGATAGAGATGTATGGAGACATCTGAGGCTCTTCATTGGACATGACAACAACAGAAAATTGACATGGACCTAGAACAGCAGCTTTACACACCCAAGATAGAGGACATTGCTGTGATAGAGATGTATGGAGACATCTGAGGCTCTTCATTTGACACAACAACAACAGAAAATTGACATGGAACCAGAACAGCAGTTTTACACACCCAAGATAGAGGACATTGCTGTGATAGAGTTGTATGGAGACATCTGAGGCTCTTCATTGGACACGACAACAACAGAAAATTGACATGGACCCAGAACAGCAGCTTTACACACCCAAGATAGA
Source organism: Cordylochernes scorpioides (assembly GCA_030710605.1). Taxonomy (NCBI): domain Eukaryota; kingdom Metazoa; phylum Arthropoda; class Arachnida; order Pseudoscorpiones; family Chernetidae; genus Cordylochernes; species Cordylochernes scorpioides. The sequence continues at coordinate 855,348 of CP092878.1, read as the reverse complement.
GGACATTGCTGTGATAGAGATGTATGGAGACATCTGAGGATCTTCATTGGACATGACAACAACAACAATTTTTAGCGCCTTGCCAAATGCTTTTATTTTTATTTACTTCTCCTGACGAAGACAAAAGATTTTTGTCGAAACGTTTAGAAAAATAAAAAACTCTAACTGGCCGAAGTGTCTATTTTTCATAGAACTATGAATGCCGGCCAGGCAACCTCTATCCTCAGAACAACAGCAACGCCATCTATAGACAAAAATTGAAACTACTTAGCGCGATTAGAAAGAAGAAGAAAGTCATGATAAAACAGTTTGGATTCTAGCAATGAGAGGTGAGCTGGCAGAAGCGAGTGATGTACAATGGCGAGGAGGCAAAGACCACCATCGGAGGCTAAATTGTCCTAATTGTATGCAAGGGGAGAGGTGCGCGTGTATTTTTGGCGACCCCGGTGTGCAAATTAGCGACTTCTAATTTGTTATTTCTGCTCCAGATCAGACAGCATAATTAGCGGCGTGTGAGGTAACTTTCCATTTTATTGTAAAGACAACAGACCCAAAATAGTGACATTTCTCCACTTAGTGGTTAAAATAGGAAGCCGTCTAGTGACACAGTGTGTCGACATGTGTCCCGCTGTGTCCTGTCTCCAGCTCTGGTTTCACAAACACGCCTGTGTGTGTATAAATTCTAAACAATTTTAGACGCGTAAGATTCTTTTTGAGATTAAACAATTTCTACTGCCCTTACTGCAATGGAAAAATTAATGGGAAGGGCCTGGCTCATCAGTGGTGAACCCTCCCAGCGGTTTCGCCAGTTTAATCTACCATACCGCTGTTATTTTGCATTTTTCAATCTTCCTTTTATAGTGATACTGTTGCTAGATTCTTGGAATGGGAATTTTAGATGAACTATGGACATAAGTTTTAAGGACAGTATGGTAGATTAAACTGGCGAAACCGCTGGGAGGGTTCACCACTGATGAGCCAGGGGCCCTCCCATTAATTTCTCCAGTGCAGTAAGGGCAGTATAAATTGTTTATTTTTAAAAAGAATCATACGCGTCTATAATAGTTTCGAATTTTGATAACATATGGCGCGCTAATGCATCATAATACTGTACTATCTCAACCCAAAGCATATAGAAGGTCTCCCTGAAATGGCTTCCGAGACAAGAACCATCATTCGCTGTCAGAAGATGACACGCGGTGTTCCATGGTAAATGGAATGAGCAGAATTCCTCCTCAGCCAGGCTAATGAGCGCGACCTCTGCCACCTGGGGACAGGTTGAGGAACTAACGAGGGAGTCCTATGAATTATTCACGTCTCTTTTCACGGTCGGCTTCGACCTTTCTTGACACCGCCACTGTCAGTAGCTGCTTCAGTCTTACTTCTTCTTTACACATATAACACACAACTTCATTTATATCTTTTATTATTAATAATAATAATAAATCTCCTGATATCGTGCAAAAATAAACGACATTGATGGTTTGCGCCATCTATCGGATTAAATTATTAACAAAATATTGATCCCCCCCCCCAATAATTAACAAAAAAATATTTTAAATAAAATTAAATCAATATTTAGTTGATAATTAATCCTATAGATGGCAGTGTTCAGTTAGATGTTTTAATTCTTAATGTTTCGGACAGATTTGGTCAAATTTATATCTTTGGTTTATTTTTTCACTTAATTCATAGTTGTTTATAAGATAACACTTTAACTTGTATCTAGGTTTCTTCGATTGTATCAAGATAAAAGAAGGAGAGAGGGGGCTCCAGGAGACGTGTCTCCGAATGACTATCATGAACTCACAATCCAGGTAATATGTAGCAGAGACCTAATGGAGACAGATGGTTGAGAGATATTGCATATTGGAGTTTTTAGAGAATTATTTGTCCCAAGTATTTTTATGATGTACTTCAAAGGCAAGCTTTCGAGCCAAGGTTTCAACAGCCTTTAAATACATAAAGAGGTGCTAATTGTAAACAATTTTTAAAACTCTAATAAAATACACCTATCCCCCGATTTACACGGTACTTGTTTTACACGTTTTCGCATTTACACGGCTTTCCAAATACGTTTTTTTTTTTTTTTTTTATCGCACTATACTAAATGCTACTGTGATTGAACACATGCGCTGTGTACACATCTCACGAGGAATCCCGAGCTTATGTGCAGACTAAATATTTTAACCTATCAATACATTTTATTTTTATTTCTGTGTACACCTATCCCCCGATTTACACGTTTTTCTCAGGAACGTATCTACCGTGTAAATCGGGGGATAGGTATATAAGAAAATTGCGATATACTTCTACAAAAAGGTCAAAAACCTTTCGCAGTAAGTTTGTTCATTACAAAAACCGCGAGCTTTCGAGTTGCCCCTCTTCAACGACCATAATTATATCTGAGCGTGAGCACGGAGGACTCGGTCTTTGGCCTGTTGATGAGCGAGAGTTCGTTCGAAAGCTCGTGATTTTCGTAATAAACAAACTTATTGGGAAAGTTTTTTTTTTTTATCTTCCTTTCATCTTTTTGTAAAACTATAATAGATACATTAAGAAAAAGACATCTCCTTATCGTGCAACTGAAAGTTGCTGATGGCTTGCGCCATCTATCGGAATAAATATCAACTATTCTCGTTGATTTTTAATTATTCCAGAATTGGTCAAATACCCATTCTTGATTAATCAAGAAAAGCTAACCACATTTTTCACATAATAGATACAGTTTGTGTGTGTAACTTTAATCCGTATGTTTAATAAGGATTTCGCATGGTTTGGTGTCAGATACTGGGCGTGTAAGGGAGTATAAAATATGGAGGGAAGACAGGAAACGGAATTTATTCGGTAGAATGACCTTACGTCAGTCACCCACCTATGGGTGGCTATGGGGAAATAACTCTAAGTACTGGTAGATTTGGAATACAAACCTCCTATGTACGACAAAATAAACACAATTTGATATTTAAAACAATAAATACAAGATTCTTTTCTATTAAAAATAGACACTTCGGCCAGTTAGAGTTTTTTATTGTGCATATCTACCCGTACAAAAGCTACATACCTATACTTTCGATATTTGCGGACCTATAATGAGGTATTGTTAACAATAAATTATTTAAGGAGCGACCCGCTCCAACACAATAGTTACAAAAACCAAAAAGCGAGTGGGGGGGGGGGGGGGGGGGCATGATGGGGGGGGGGGGGGGGGGGCAAAGGTGGCGTGATCGTAGCCAACCAATAGGAGAGCGCCATTCCAAAAAAAAAAAGCAAACGGTGACAGAGATGAAGAATTATTAAGAACGCATGGCGCTCGTAACTGTATATAGAATCTTTAACGGTAATATTTCAACACTTTTATTTTATCAATAAATTCTTAAATCTTTATTTATTTTAATTTGAACGGCTCTTTGTCCATACTACCGTGACACACTATACGTTCCATCGTACACATACATAAGGAATTCCACTTCATATATCGAGTTTTATATTAAACAGCTAGATAAGGATGGAGTTTGGCCAGATGGGGACTTAACGTCTAAACAGATACGAGCTGTGTAATGTACGACGTACCTGGCAGTGTGAGGACTCCGGACTCCAGGACGGCCTGGTCGAGGTCTTCCATCCACCGTGGAGGCGGTACAGCGGACCTGGGGTCCTCTAGGTCTGTCACACAATGACTATCATCACACCGCCTGGCATACATCCCTGGTACATATCATGGTGGTTTATGTAGTTAACGACTGCCTCGGGGGGTCGGTGGAAGGATGGTATAAACTGTTGGTTTTCGACCACTACGACCCGGGTTCGATTCCCGCATTGGGCACTTTTTTCTGATTAAAAAAAAAAGCTCCAATGTCCCCCCTATTCTTGCAAAAGTCCAACCCCACCAACGAGTGCAAGTAACTAAACGGGGCTCTGGCATATTTATTTGTAAGTGCAAAGCCGAACTGCTTTTCACATGTGTAGACATGTGGTGTACTTACAGTAAAAGCAGTCGCCTTCTACCCACCATGATTATCATGGCCTGTACCACGTGTACTAGGGATAAAAAAAAACGACTGCCTCTCTTTTACTCTAAGTACACCACATCTAGCTTTAAAAAAACATTGTTTATTACAGGTATTGTTACTTTATTCCTGTATGTTCTCTACACATACAAACGAGATGGTACATCGAGCTCAAAAGAGATCTCCACTTAATCATATTAGGGTATCAAGCTTGTAGAGCTTAATACTAAATAAAGCTTTTTGCTGTTGTTGTAAGTACATATTTACATATATACATATTTACACATGTAGAAGGCAGTTCGATATCTACTTACAAGGTACCAGAGCCCTGTTGGGTTACGTGTACTAACTGGTGAGGTTGAACTTTTGCAATAATCGAGGGTGATTGAAACCAAACCCTATACGTAATATTATTATCATTGCCGTATAAAGGAATTTTTTAGTTAAAAAAAATTGAAAGTTTCGGGGATAAAGTATTTTATATTTGTAAAAAATACCGTAGCTCTATACCTAATCTAGAGAGTATAAGATAAAGTATATAACAGGGTAAAATACACTCATGGAGACAAAACTTGAGAAATTTTACCTTTTAGCATGTATATATCGGGATTCAGACAAGAACTCTGAAGGATATTTGATACATAGTGTCCTTTATTGAAGACACGAGATAACCAAGTTTAAACAAAATTGACTCTATCTCCTTCGTAGATGACCGGCGGCATCAAAAACTTTACACATGAATGTGAAATAAACGTAAATCCCTATTTTAAAACACGAAAACACACTCAGTAACGTAGTTATAGCTGTCGAAGGGCTGTTGACCTTGAAAGCTTGTATTGTCGTTATATATGTAAAAGAAACTTTTCCCTCAGCGAATTGTCTTTTGTTTATAATTTTACTGCAGACATTATATTAATGTTTTTGGATATATAAATAGATTCTCCCTCTCTCTCTCTCTCTCTCTTGCACTGCTTTCCTTTGGGCGCCAGTGTCCTTGGCGGGACATCGCGCTTTGTATTTATAGTTGAATATTAATAACACACGATTTGTTACGATAAAACTGGGCCACGAGATTCAAAGCCAATTTCCACGAACCATATTTTGGCTTGAACAAGCCTTTAAACAAAAGTACCAGTAATCGCCCAGTTTTATCGAAATAAAAGAACAGCTTAGTTCAACACAAAGTTTATAAAATGAAGACACAGAGTATGTAAATAAGTACAAATACCTGTGTTCACACCGCCATATCCTCTACTTCACGCTTGAGAAAGTCCCAACATTGTCTGCGGTCTTCTCAGGAACGGAAATATACGGACAGGCAATTTCCTTTTTACACCCGTTCAGGCAAGTCTTTCACGATACCTCTTCTTTCACGAAATCCTCTTCAAGAAGTTTACAAATACGGAATTTTTACTCCTAGCAATGTAAGCCATTCAGATTAACTTTTGAGATAGCGCCATATTTCAGAATAAATATCAACTAAACGTTAATTATCAACTTTATTATGAGTAATAGTTACCCAGAAATTATTTGAAAAGGAAAAATAAAAATCAGGTAAATTTTTTCTTTTAATTTTATATTTGCAAGCTTTCGAGTAAATATACTGTTCTTCAACGGGCTCTATGTACAATTTCTTAATGATATTTATACAAAAGTTTGTCAAATATTTTGTATAAAGATTATTAACCCTTAACTGGACGGATGGATTTTTCTTATGTAAATGGACGGGTTGGGTAGATTCAACCCACTTATGTAACTTTATGAAATAAGCGCTAAATAATGATTGAAATCAATATTAAAAAAATAATAATAATTAATATATAGTTAATATACAGATTTTGACTTTTAAAAATTCTGAATATAATCCATTTACAGTTTTCACAAATTATTAAGAGATTGTACATAGAGTATCAGCCCGTTGAAGAACAGTATATTTGCTCGAAAGCTTGCAAATTCAAAATTAAAAGAAACTTTTTACCAGATTTTTATTTTTCCTTTTTCAAATAATCAACTTTGTTCTAATATATTGGCCATCCCATTCTCTTGATAAATCAAGAAAGGGAACGTTGGTCCTCGTCAGTATAGTATTACCTTATATACATATAAATGTTAAATAACGATATTTCTTTTTTGCTCTAAAAAAACACGCGTCTTTATACTTTCAATCGATAATACCACACACAGCCAAAATTTAGGTCTTAAATCCAATTTGGGCCAAAATTTAGCAGGTCTTAAATCCACTATGGGCCGAAATTTAGGTCTTAAATCCACTTTGGGCCAAAATTTAGGTCTTAAATCCACTATGGGCCGAAATTTAGGTCTTAAATCCACTATGGTCCAAAATTTAGGTCTTAAATCCATTATGGGCCAAAAATTAGGTCTTAAATCCATTATGGGCCAAAAATTAGGTCTTAAATCCATTATAAGCCAAAATTTAGGTCTTAAATCCACTTTAGGCCGAAATTTAGGTCTTAAATCCATTATGTGCCAAATTTAGGTCTTGAATCCACTATGGGCCAAAATTTAGCAGGTCTTAAATCCACTATAAGCCAAAATTTTTCGTCTTAAATCCATTATGAGCCGAAATTTAGGTCTTAAATCTATTATAGGCCAAAATTAGGTCTTAAATCTATTTTAGGCCAAATTTTAGGTATTAAATCCAGTACGAACTTGAATCTAACGGGTATTATATCCAGTGGGTCTTAAACCCGACTGGTCTTAATATTAGCTTGATTTCGACGGACCTTGAATACTGTAGGTCTCCAAGCCAAAACCGACTGACTTCCAGTAATTTCATCTTATTCCAGAGACACCAAAAGAACCGGAAGTTAACACCAAGGTTAGGTGAAAGTCACCATGAAGTGTTACGTCCCACACAGGACGGAAGTCACCCAGTAGCAAACGACATTTTTGGCAGGATTGCCAGTTTTTTTTTTTCTTCTGTGGTGAAGGATCACTGACCTGACCTCTGGATGTCCAAATATGTCACACCTGCTGTCACCTGTCGCCTCTCTTTGAAGAACTCCCACTACGTTTTTTTAAGAGTAAATAAATGTGGTTCTCAACGAAACCTTATATCTGGGAATGACTCATTTTGGTGGAATTTTACCATTGATTTATGAACTTTTCATTAAAACATCTTTTGTCCTATCCAAAAATGCAGAGTTCTTTAAAAAAAAATCCCTTTTTACTCCACATAATAATGATTTTATTTGATATTCTAGTAATTTTTTGTTGAATTTGGTTTGTTTAATATGTAAATAACCTTCACATATTATTCATTGTTACAAATATCAAAAACTAGGTTGTTCTTTTTGAGCGGTACCTAATAAAGTGATTTTGGAACCGTAAATATATTTTTTTTGTTTACATCAAAGACGACCAATTCTGTAATTTCAATGTCTTCTTGTTGTTTGTAAAATTTAGAATATCTACGTAAATATCGTCAGCGAATATAAACGTTATCTGCTGACGTGCTCCCAGACGTGCTCGATTGGTGAGAGATCAGGAGAGTACGGTGGCCAGGGAAGCATCTGTACATCTTGCAGAGCTTGTTGGCTAATGCGAGCAGTGTGCGGTCGGGCGTTATCCTTATAGTGTAAAATAGAAGACCACATTTGTATAAAATATTAGCAGACGACATTTATCTAAATTGGGGCAGAAGATATTTTTATAAAATTGCAGAAGATATTTTTATATAATTGCAGACGATATTTGTATAAAACAACAGCAAACAATATTTGTATAAAATATTAGCAGACGACATTTATCTAAATTGGCAGAAGATATTTTTATAAAATTGCAGAAGATATTTGTATATAACAACAGCAAACAATATTTGTATAAAATATTAACAGACGATATTTCAAAATCACTTTATTAGGTAGCGCTCAGCAAGAGCAACCTTGTTTATGATAATTGCAACAATGAATAATATGTGAAGGTTATTCACATATTAAACAAAATGTTAACGCGGGATTCAATTCCGGTTCATGACTTTCGGGAATCGAGGGTGTTACCCACTTGTCTACCGACTTGTATATGTTGTTCAGACGATATTTGTATAAAATACACTGCGTGACATTGAAAATGGAACACCAAGAAATAGTGGCCAGAAAATTATGCAAATTTCAGGGTAGACGCGCCTAACCGAGTTATGCAAATGATGTAAAATGCGCAGCTCTCGTGCGCACATGGAATAAGATATAAGGGAAGGAACTTGCAGAAAGGACAGTATTCGTGTCGTTATTTCTTCAAGGAAAATCATTGTAGAAATTTTGTTCTTGTGTCAAAAGACACGTGTAATAACAGAGAATGCCAGGTCATCGTAAACGGAGGCAGTTCAAGCAGACAGACGCTTTTACGAGGGGCATGGTGATCGGACTGAAAAGGGTAGGTTGGTCCATACGTCAAATCGCAGCTGATACACACCTTGGTGCGTCCACGGTGCACCGACTGTGGAGAAGATGGTTGGAACAAGGAAATGTGGCAATTTATAGGAATGTCGGTGCAACCAGAGTGACGTCAGCACGTGTGGATCGGCGTATCCTTCGACAAGCAGTGCCGGCCCCACAAGCCACTTGTACCGCCATCCTGCAACATGTGCAAGACACCCTAGATCATTCCATCTCGACCAGAACCATTTCCCGTCGATTGGTTGCTAATGGCTTGCACTCATGCCGTCCGCTAAGAAGACTGCCATTGATCCCACCGAATAGGCGCCAACGTTTGGAATGGTGCCGGGCTAGATCGACGTGGATGACGGAATGGCACAGGGTCGTGTTCTCAGATGAGTCGCGTTTCTGCTTGTCCAGTGATAGTCGCCGTGTACGCGTGTGGCGTCGACGTGGAGAAAGGTCCAATCCGGCAGCAATTGTGGAACGCCCCACCGTGCGACAACGTGGAATCGTGGTTTGGGGCGCAATCGCGTATGATTCCAGGTCACCTTTACTTCGTATTCAGGGCACTATGACGGCCCAACGATACGTTGATGATGTGCTGCGACCGGTGACACTCCCCTACCTTCAGGGGGTACCCAATGCCCTTTATCATCAGGATAACGCCCGACCGCACACTGCTCGCATTAGCCAACAAGCTCTGCAAGATGTACAGATGCTTCCCTGGCCACCGTACTCTCCTGATCTCTCACCAATCGAGCACGACTGGGACATCATTGGACGCCGTTTGCATGCCTTGCCACAGCCGCGTTCAGAAGACGAACTGTGGCAAATGGTTGAGAGGGAATGGAGAGCCATCCCTCAGGACGCCATCCGTACTCTGATTGACTCTCTACCTAGACGTGTTGCTGCGTGCATCGCCGTCCGCGGTGGTCCTACTTGCTACTAAGCCGACGCCGTTCTCGCTCTGTATTATGACTATCATTTTGAAATAAAGATCACTTATTGTTCGTCCCTGTCTCTCTCTGTCTGCCGAGTTTCATCACTTTCTGGCCACTATTTCTTGGTGTTCCATTTTCAATGTCACGCAGTGTATAAGAAGAGGATATTTTTATAAAATAGCAGACGATATTTGTAAAAAAATTTCGGCAGAAGATATTTTTATAAAATAGCAGACGATATTGATGTAAAATATCAGCAGATCGAATTTCTCTTTATATTCGCTGACGATATTTACGTAGATATTCTAAATTTTACAAACAACAAGAAGACATTGAAATTACAGAATTGGTCGTCTTTGATGTAAACAAAAAATATATATTTTCGGTCCAAAATCACATTAATAGGTACCGCTCAAAAAGAACAACCTAGTTTATGATAATTACAACAATGAATAATATGTGAAGGTTATTCACATATTAAACAAAATGTTAACGTGGGATTCAATCCCGGTTCATGACTGTCGGGAATCGAGGGTGTTACCCACCAAAAAAATATTATGAAAAATTTAACATATTTAAAACAAATTAAAGATTAAATACAATTTTTTCAAACGGACTCGTATTTAAAATTAATATAGAAAAAATGAGTCAGAGAGAGTCTGTATTCATATTCGCTATAAAAAGTTGAAACCACTGTCAGAAGAATAAAATATTTATTTACATAGATGAATAAATAACTTCATCTGAATGAGCTTGGTATCTTAGTGAATTTAGAATTAGGTTGTATGCAAATATAGCACTGGTGGGATATCGTATTTTGTGTTCAAATTTCTATTATAGAGTATTTGTGAAAAAAAAATAGTAAAAATGTAATATTGTATTGAAATAAGTTGGATAGATTAGGCGAAAAAGGCATCTCTTTATCGTGCAACTGAAAAGCTACTGATGGCTTACGCCATCTATCGGAATAAATATCAACTATTCGTTGATTTTTTTAATTATTCCATAATTGACCAAATACCCATTCTGGATTAATCAAGAAATATTTGTTCATAATAACAACAATAAAGCCTTTATTAGAGACACTCGTCCCATACAGGATTCTCCCAACCCAATATGTAAATAACTACAGAAAATGGAGAATAACATCAAACTTTCCTCACGCTGGGTCGCTCTTCTGTTTTACGTTTTTTTAACAGACGATATTCTCTCTAAATAAACAGACGATACTTATCGAAAAGATCTGAAGATGTTTATTTAAAAAAATAGCAGACGATAATTTTTTTTTTTTTTAAAGCAGACGATATTTGTCTAAAATAATAGCAGACGATAATCGTAAATATTAGCAGAGAAGAGACGATATATTCATATAAAATAACACAGAGAAGAGATATATCATTTATAAAATAGTATAAGACTATTTTAAAACAAGTTATTAACATGGATGGAAATGATACACTCAGTGATCGTAGCAATTATAACTAAAAAAGAAAAAAAAAAAAAAAACAGGAAACACGGAGGGGAATTAAAGAATTTTTCTTCAAAGCAGCCAGAATCATGCGGGTTACCATTTTTATAAATAGATTCATTAATTTTTTACCTCCATCCTCCCCCAAGGTTGGCAGATTTCTATTTTAAGCAGAGACGCGGTTCGAAAGCCTCTTTCACGGTCTTCTTAATGATTACTTTTCCATTAACTCCTTGCAAAATGGCGCGCACCCTATCTCCGCGCCATCAGATCCTCTTGAAATATTGATCTTCTGCTAGATATTATCGTCGTTTGGCAGCTTTATGGTTGTATATTTCTGTTTTTTAATTTTCGGCTGCGCATTACATGGTAATTCCTTTGTGTGTTGTTCTCTTGGAAGACAAATGTCTTCTGTGTTTCTAAGAACACTTCCTCTTTTAACAAAATCTATTTTTGTCAACTTTCTGGTTATGAGAGAACGTGCTGTTTTTTATGATAAGGAAAGAATCCTGTGTGTTGATTAATTTTTATCTTCATTCTTTTACCAGGTCAAGACGATATGAGGCTAATATGTATTATGCAAATTGGGCCGACATTCTCCCTGAGAGATTCTATAAATTTTGTCTTGAAAGAGTGATTCCTTTAGGGAACGAAGTTATTTATAAGCCGTTTAGGTTTTCCTTTTTGAAGTTTTTTTTAATGATGCCTTTTAGCTGTTTTATCATATAAATTCAAACGGTGAGTGAAATTTCGAATGCAGCATTGTAGGTCATTCTCACAGGATAATAACAACCATATTTGAATAATTCATTTCCTGGAATAAACTATTTTTGCAAGGCTATCTTTTAACAGGGGCCATGCTAATCTTCTCTGTATCCTTCCTATTGTAGTAGTTAACCGCAGAACTGGTATCACAATGGCCATGCTAATATTATCTGTATCCTTCCTATTGTAGTAGTTGTACCACCGAACTGGTATCACAGGGGCCATGCTCTCTGTATCCTTCCTATTGTAGTAGTTGTACCACCGAACTGGTATCACAGGGGCCATGCTCTCTGTATCCTTCCTATTGTAGTAGTTGTACCACCGAACTGGTATCACAGGGGCCATGCTCTCTGTATCCTTCCTATTGTAGTAGTTGTACCGCCAAACTGGTATCACAGGGGCCATGCTCTCTGTATCCTTCCTATTGTAGTAGCTGTACCGCCGAACTGGTATCACAGGGGCCATGCTCTCTGTATCCTTCCTATTGTAGTAGCTGTACCACCGAACTGGTATCACAGGGGCCATGCTAATCTTCTCTGTATCCTTCCTATTGTAGTAGCTGTACCGCCGAACTGGTATCACAGGGGCCATGCTAATCTTCTCTGTATCCTTCCTATTGTAGTAGCTGTACCGCCGAACTGGTATCACAGGGGCCATGCTAATCTTCTCTGTATCCTTCCTATTGTAGTAGCTGTACCGCCGAACTGGTATCACAGGGGCCATGCTAATCTTCTCTGTATCCTTCCTATTGTAGTAGCTGTACCGCCGAACTGGTATCACAGGTGCCATGCTAATATTCTCTGTATCCTTCCTATTGTAGTAGTTGTACCACCGAACTGGTATCACAGGGGCCATGCTAATCTTCTCTGTATCCTTCCTATTGTAGTAGTTGTACTACCGAACTGGTATCACAGGGCCATGCTAATCTTCTCTGTATCCTTCCTATTGTAGTAGTTGTACCACCGAACTGGTATCACAGGGGCCATGCTAATCTTCTCTATATCCTTCCTATTGTAGTAGTTGTACCGCCAAACTGGTATCACAGGGGCCATGCTCTCTGTATCCTTCCTATTGTAGTATTTGTACCGCCGAACTGGTATCACAGGGACCATGCTAATCTTCTCTGTATTCTTCCTATTGTAGTAGTTGTACCGCCGAACTGGTATCACAGGGACCATGCTAATCTTCTCTGTATCCTTCCTATTGTAGTAGTTGTACCGCCGAACTGGTATCACAGGGACCATGCTAATCTTCTCTGTATCCTTCCTATTGTAGTAGTTGTACCGCCGAACTGGTATAACAGGGGCCATGCTAATCTTCACTGTATCCTTCCTATTGTAGTAGTTGTACCGTCGAACTGATATCACAGGGGCCATGCTAATCTTCTCTGTATCCTTCCTATTGTAGTAGTTGTACCGCCGAACTGGTATCACAGGGACCATGCTAATCTTCTCTGTATCCTTCCTAATGTAGTAGCTGTACCGCCGAACTGGTATCACAGGGGCCATGCTCTCTGCATCCTTCCTATTGTAGTAGTTGTACCACCGAACTGGTATCACAGGGGCCATGCTCTCTGTATCCTTCCTATTGTAGTAGTTGTACCACCGAACTGGTATCACAGGGGCCATGCTCTCTGTATCCTTCCTATTGTAGTAGTTGTACCGCCAAACTGGTATCACAGGGGCCATGCTCTCTGTATCCTTCCTATTGTAGTAGCTGTACCGCCGAACTGGTATCACAGGGGCCATGCTCTCTGTATCCTTCCTATTGTAGTAGTTGTACCACCGAACTGGTATCACAGGGGCCATGCTAATCTTCTCTGTATCCTTCCTATTGTAGTAGCTGTACCGCCGAACTGGTATCACAGGGGCCATGCTCTCTGTATCCTTCCTATTGTAGTAGTTGTACCACCGAACTGGTATCACAGGGGCCATGCTAATCTTCTCTGTATCCTTCCTATTGTAGTAGTTGTACCACCGAACTGGTATCACAGGGGCCATGCTAATCTTCTCTGTATCCTTCCTATTGTAGTAGTTGTACCACCGAACTGGTATCACAGGGGCCATGCTAATCTTCTCTATATCCTTCCTATTGTAGTAGTTGTACCGCCAAACTGGTATCACAGGGGCCATGCTCTCTGTATCCTTCCTATTGTAGTATTTGTACCGCCGAACTGGTATCACAGGGACCATGCTAATCTTCTCTGTATTCTTCCTATTGTAGTAGTTGTACCGCCGAACTGGTATCACAGGGACCATGCTAATCTTCTCTGTATCCTTCCTATTGTAGTAGTTGTACCGCCGAACTGGTATCACAGGGACCATGCTAATCTTCACTGTATCCTTCCTATTGTAGTAGTTGTACCACCGAACTGGTATCACAGGGGCCATGCTATCTGTATACTTCCTATTGTAGTAGTTGTACCACCGAACTGGTATCACAGGGACCATGCTAATCTTCTCTGTATCCTTCCTATTGTAGTAGTTGTACCGCCGAACTGGTATCACAGGGACCATGCTAATCTTCTCTGGATCCTTCCTATTGTAGTAGTTGTACCGCCGAACTGGTATAACAGGGGCCATGCTAATCTTCACTGTATCCTTCCTATTGTAGTAGTTGTACCACCGAACTGGTATCACAGGGGCCATGCTATCTGTATACTTCCTATTGTAGTAGTTGTACCACCGAACTGGTATCACAGGGGCCATGCTCTCTGTATCCTTCCTATTGTAGTAGTTGTACCGCCGAACTGGTATCACAGGGGCCATGCTAATCTTCTCTGTATCGTTCCTATTGTAGTAGTTGTACCGCCGAACTGGTATCACAGGGACCATGCTAATCTTCTCTGTATCCTTCCTATTGTAGCAGTTGTACCGCCGAACTGGTATCACAGGGGCCATGCTAATCTTCTCTGTATCCTTCCTATTGTAGTAGTTGTACCGTCGAACTGGTATCACAGGGGCCATGCTAATCTTCTCTGTATCCTTCCTATTGTAGTAGTTGTACCGCCGAACTGGTATCACAGGGACCATGCTAATCTTCTCTGTATCCTTCCTATTGTAGTAGCTGTACCGCCGAACTGGTATCACAGGGGCTATGCTCTCTGCATCCTTCCTATTGTACCACCGAACTGGTATCGTACCATTCAACAAACGTGCTCCAGCCAAGCTTGTACGAAAGAGAGGGTAAGTGCGATCGGTTTCAAAGCTCCCTAAAGGACTTTCCTTTTACAAGGCCTTAAAACAAGGTAAAAAAAGATTTTCTCACGAAAGGGAAAAGACGCCCAGCAGGTGACCCTGACATGGATACCAGTTAACCCTAATTCCAAAGAGAACGGCAAATAACAATCATCTCTAGAAAGAAGCCTGCAGCCCGAGGGACAAGTGAAAAGTCCAATTAAGCCCACTTTCTTCTTGGCATCCAGACAATGCGGCCCAAACATACCATTTACCGCGGCTTGGAAGAAAAAGTGTCCAGGTACTGACCTATTTGACTGAACCGTCGTTGGAAGTGTCCCCGTGGCTACCAGGGGTGTCTACGGGGTTATGTGTCGGTCTGACGTCGTGACACATTCTCCTTAACTCTATGTTGTTTATCTCCAAGTTTGTGAAACAATTGTTGACACAATGAAATTAAACAAACATTGTATAACGCAACTTTGCATATACCCTCTTCTACTCTTCTTCTTCTACTTCTAAAGGTCTTAATAAAGCTTGTTGTTTTTAAGGTAAAAATACCAATCTCTCTACAGGAGAAACACAATATAATAAATATAAAAGAGGTATATCCTACCCAGGCTCACATGAGCATTTCTAGAGCGCCATCTAGTGTAACAAAAATAAACTAAAGGTTTATTTAACTTGTTCCATGATATTTGGTCAACCCATATATAATAAATGTATATTTTTATATCGTGTTTCTCTCCTGTAGAAGGACTTCCATGCTCGAAAGCTAGAGATATGTAAATTAAAATGTTTAAAAAGAAACTTATATTCATAGAGAAGTCTGATATTTTACATCTTAATATTGATACGAGGGATTGTTTATATTGAATTAAACAAAGTCATTTATCCCCGAATAACTTAGAAGCTCCTGTAGAAGGACTTCCATGCTCGAAAGCTAGAGCTATGTAAATTAAAATGTTTAAAAAGAAACTTATATCCATAGAAGTCTGATATTTTACATCTTAATATTGATACGAGGGATTGTTTATTGAATTAAACAAAGTCATTTATCCCCGAATAACTTAGAGTCTCCTGTAGAAGGAATTTCGTGACCGAAAGCTAGAGCTATGTAAATTAAAATGTTTTAAAAAAGAAACTTATATCCATAGAAGTCTGATATTTTACATCTTAATATTGATACGAGGGATTGTTTATTGAATTAAACAAAGTCATTTATCCCCGAATAACTTAGAGTCTCCTGTAGAAGGACTTCCATGCTCGAAAGCTAGAGATATGTAAATTAAAATGTTTTAAAAAATAAACTTATATTCATAGAAGTCTGATATTTTACATCTTAATATGGATACGATGGATTGTTTTATTGATTTAAACAACTTATTTATTCAATATAAACCTTCATCGACATATAATTTTAAAATATCAAAAAAGCATCCAGGGTTAAATTTCTTGTAGCATTTTATTTCTCTGGCTTTCGTGATAAGATCTCTTTCAAAGAAGTTATACTTCTAGTTCTCCTCTATTGAAGGACATGTTAACCCGATATCTAGAGAAATAAAATGGTACAAGAAACTTAACCCTGGATGCTTTTTTGATATTTTAAATAATAATAAAATAAAATATATTCATTTGTATATATATGAGGCTTTCGGACTATTGCTCTTTTTCACATTTTAAATTTTAAAGTTGAATTTCGAACTAAAAAAAATCATAGATTGTAAGAAGACTTCTTTCTTTCGAAATGTTTAACTCAGTTTTTTATTCTCTCTCCGAGTTTGGAAACCTTTATTGACACAATGATATAAAAAACAAAACAATATAATGCAACTTTTATATATTTGCATATACGAAAGGCTTTCGAGTTCTTGACCTTCTTCATCGCTTTCAAATTGAATTGAGATGTGAAACATAATGATGTGAGAGAGGAAAATTAAATAATGATGATATATGGCGGTATCTGATTTGAAGGAGAATTTTGTGTCCGGGAGGATCTATAAATCTCCTGGCACCGATCCGAGTACGCCAGTTTGAAGGCACATTCAATAGATTGTGTTCCCCCCCCCCCCATTTAGGCCCGTGTTAACGCAATGTGAGTTATACTCAGTGGTATGAATTTCACGTCTTTTTTTTTTTTTTTTTTAGGGAAAGATGTGTCTTCATTTT